>RCUC01129180.1:0-108440 GCA_003697995.1 Taxidea taxus jeffersonii
TTACCATGCTAATGGACATCAGAAGAAAGCTGGGGTGGCAATCCTTACATCAGATCAATTAGATTTTAAGCCAAAGACTATAATAAGAGATGAGGAAGGACACTACATCATACTCAAAGGGTCTGTCCAACAAGAAGATCTAACAATTTTAAATATCGATGCCCCTAACATGGGAGCAGCCAACTATATAAACCAACTAATAACAAAATCAAAGAAACACATTGACAAGAATACAATAATAGTTGGAGACTTTAACACACCCCTCACTGAAATGGACAGATCATCCAAGCAAAAGATCAACAAGGAAATAAAGGTCTTAAATGACACACTGGAGCAGATGGACATCACAGATATATTCAGAACATTCCACCCCAAAGCAACAGAATACACATTCTTCTCTAGTGCCCATGGAAGATTCTCCAGAATAGATCACATCCTGGGTCATAAATCAGGTCTCAACCGGTATCAAAAGATTGGGATCATTCCCTGCATATTTTCAGACCACAATGCTCTGAAGCTAGAACTCAGTCACAAGAGGAAATTTGGAAAGAGCACAAATACATGGAGACTCAACAGCATCCTTCTAAAGAATGAATGGGTCAACCAGGAAATTAAAGAAGAATTGAAAAAAACCATGGAAACAAATGATAATGAAAACACAACGGTCCAAAATCTGTGGGACACAGCAAAGGCAGTCCTGAGACGAAAATATATAGCGATACAAGCCTATCTCAAGAAACAGGAAAGGTCTCAAATACACAACCTAACCCTACACCTTAAGGAACTCGAGAGAGAACAACAAAGAACGCCTAAACCCAGCAGGAGAAGAGAAATAATAAAGATCAAAGCAGAAATCAATGAAATAGAAACCAAAAAAACAATAGAACAAATCAATGAAACTAGGAGCTGGTTCCTTGAAAGAATTAATAAGATTGATAAACCCCTGGCCAGACTTATCCAAAAGAAAAGAGAAAGGACCCAAATAAATAAAATCATGAATGAAAGAGGAGAGATCACAACCAACACCAAAGAAATACAAACAATCATAAGAACATATTATGAACAACTCTATGCCAACAAATTCGACAATCTGGAAGAAATGGATGCTTTCCTAGAGACATATAAACTGCCAAAACTGAACCAGGAAGAAATAGAAAACCTGAATAGGCCCATAACCAGTAAGGAGATTGAAACAGTCATCCAAAATCTCCAAACAAACAAAAGCCCAGGGCCAGATGGCTTCCCAGGGGAATTCTACCAAACATTTAAAGAAGAATTAATTCCTATTCTCCTGAAACTGTTCCAAAAAATAGAAATGGAAGGAAAACTTCCAAACTCATTTTATGAGGCCAGCATCACCTTGATCCCCAAACCAGACAAGGATCCCATCAAAAAAGAGAATTACAGACCAATATCCTTGATGAACACAGATGCGAAAATTCTCACCAAAATACTAGCCAATAGGATCCAACAGTACATTAAAAGGATTATTCACCACGACCAAGTGGGATTTATTCCAGGGCAGCAGGGTTGGTTCAACATCCGCAAATCAATCAATGTGATACAGTACATTAACAAAAGAAAGAACAAGAACCATATGATACTCTCAATAGATGCTGAAAAAGCATTTGATAAAGTGCAACATCCCTTCCTAATCAAAACTCTTCAAAGTGTAGGGATAGAAGGCACATACCTCAATATTATCAAAGCCGTCTATGAAAAACCCACGGCAAGTATCATTCTCAATGGAGAAAAACTGAGAGCTTTTCCGCTAAGGTCAGGAACACGGCAGAGATGTCCGTTATCACCACTGCTATTCAACATAGTACTAGAAGTCCTAGCCTCAGCAATCAGACAACAAAAAGAAATTAAAGGCATCCAAATCGGCAAAGAAGACGTTAAACTATCGCTCTTTGTAGATGATATGATACTGTATGTGGAAAACCCAAAAGGCTCCACTCCAAAACTGCTAGAGCTTGTACAGGAATTCAGTAAAGTGTCAGGATATAAAATCAATGCACAGAAATCAGTTGCATTTCTTTACACCAACAACAAAACAGAAGAAAGAGAAATTAAGGAGTCAATCCCATTTACAATTACACCCAAAACCATAAGACACCTAGGAATAAACCTCACCAAAGAGGCAAAGAATCTATACTCAGAGAACTTTAAAGTACTCATGAAAGAAATTGAGGAAGACACAAAGAAATGGAAAAATGTTCCATGCTCATGGATTGGAAGAATAAATATTGTGAAAATGTCTATGCTACCTAAAGCTATCTACACATTTAGTGCAATGCCTATCAAAATCCCATCCAATTTTTTCAAAGAAATGGAACAAATAATCCTAAAATTTATATGGAACCAGAAAAGACCTCGAATAGCGACTGGAATACTGAAAAAGAAAGCCAGAGTTGGTGGCATCACAATTCCAGACTTCAAGCTCTACTACAAAGCTGTCATCATCAAGACAGTATGGTACTGGCACAAAAACAGACACATAGATCAATGGAACAGAATAGAGAGCCCAGAAATAGACCCTCAACTCTATGGTCAACTAATCTTTGACAAAGCCAGAAAGAATATCCAATGGAAAAAAGACAGCCTCTTCAACAAATGGTGTTGGGAAAATTGGACAGCCACATGCAGAAAAATGAAATTGGACCATTTCCTTACACCACACACGAAAATAGACTCAAAATGGATGAAGGACCTCAACGTGAGAAAGGAATCCATCAAAATCCTTGAGGAGAACACAGGCAGCAACCTCTTCCACCTCAGCCGCAGCAACTTCTTCCTAGGAACAACGCCAAAGGCAAAGGAAGCAAGGGAAAAAATGAACTATTGGGACTTCATCAAGATCAAAAGCTTTTGCACAGTAAAGGAAACAGTCAACAAAACCAAAAGACAACTGACAGAGTGGGAAAAGATATTTGTAAATGACATATCAGATAAAGGGCTAGTATCTAAAATCTACAAAGAGCTTAGCAAACTCAACACCCAAAGAACAAATAATCCAATCAAGAAATGGGCAGAGGACATGAACAGACATTTCTGCAAAGAAGACATCCAGATGGCCAACAGACACATGAAAAAGTGCTCCACATCACTGGGCATCAGTGAAATACAAATCAAAACCACAATGAGATACCACCTCACACCAGTCAGAATGGCTAAAATGAACAAGTCAGGAAATGACAGATGCTGGCAAGGATGTGGAGAAAGGGGAACCCTCCTACACTGTTGGTGGGAATGCAAGCTGGTGCAACCACTCTGGAAAACAACATGGAGGTTCCTCAAAAAATTGAAAATAGAGCTACCTTATGACCCAGCAATTGCACTACTGGGTATCTATCCTAAAGATACAAACGTAGTGATCCAAAGGGGCACGTGTACCCGAATGTTTATAGCAGCAATGTCCACAATAGCCACGTTATGGAAAGAACCTAGATGTCCATCAATAGATGAATGGATAAAGAAGAAGTGGTATATATATACGATGGAATACTATGCAGCCATCAAAAGAAATGAAATCTTAGCATTTGCGACGACATGGATGGAACTAGAGCGTATTATGCTTAGCGAATAAGTCAACTGGAGAAAGACAACTACCACATGATCTCCCTGATATGAGGAAGTGGAGATGCAACGGGGGTGGGAGTTAAGGTGGTAGGAAAAGTAAAAATGAAAGAAGATGGGATCGGGAGGGAGAAAAACCAAAAGAGACTCTTAATGTCATAAAACAAACTGAGGGGGGTGGGAAGAAGAGGGGTTGGGTGAGGGTGGTGGGGTTACATTATATGTTTAAATAAAGCTTAAATAAAGTAAAAAAAAAAAAAATAGAACTATCCTGGGGCACCTGGGTGGCTCAGTGGCTTAAAGAATCTGCCTTCGGCTCAGGTCAAGGTCCTGGGATCGAGCCCGGCATCGGGCTCTCTGCTTGACAGGGAGCCTGCTTCCCCCTCTCTCTCTGCCTGCCTCTCTGCTTACCTGTGATCTATGTCTGTGAAATAAATAAATAAAATCTTAAAAAAAAATAGAACTATCCTATGATCCAGTAATTGCTCTAGTAGGTACTGACCCAAAGAATACAAAAATACTAATTCAAAGGGATATATGCACCCAGATGTTTATAGCAGCAGTACCTATAATGGCCAAATTATGGAAACAGCCCAAGTGCTCACTGACTGATGAATGGATGAAGAAGATGTGATGTATGTATATAGATATACAAGTGCACTTGTGATGAGCAGGGGGTATTGTACGGAAGTGTTGAATCACTGTATTGTACACCTGAAAGTAATATTGCATTATATATCAAATAACTAGAATTTAAATAAAAACTTAAGATGACCAGAGAGGGAAAAAAGATCAATGCACTTTGAAAATCCTTGCCTTATCTCACTTCCATATTTTAATCATACCAGTGAGAAATCAGCTTGAGAAATGTCATTAACATACACACTGGAACACACACTGTAATATTACTCATACATTAAAAAGAAGAAAATCTCGCCATTTGCAATATGTAGATGGAGCTAGAGAATATTATGCTAAGTGAAATAGGTTAGACTGAGAAACAAAAGTACCATATGTGGAATTTAAGAAACAAAACAAGCAAAAAATAGAAAGGAAAGAGGGTGGTCATCTTTTCTTTTCTGAGACAAAGTTCAAGACTGTTTTTCCATTGAATTTCTTTTCAGAATTTGTAAAATCCTATAAAGATTGAATTTACAGTTTCTTTTTAAAATTATATATTTATGTTAGGATTTGACTAAAGCAAATTCAAAATGCAAAGAAAAAATTTTATATTACTAAAGAAAATATTCACTTAATAAGGCCACTTTACAATAATCTACATGCATAAAAAATAGATAATTGATTTTACATAATATGTATAATCAAGAAGTAGAGTTAAAAAAAAAAAAAAGAACAGCCCAAAATAAGGAGTTAATGTACAAATCACAAATCATTAGCCAAACCATCATGGAAACAATGTAAATCTTTTTTCCCTAAAATGATTTTCAGATTTAACTCTGTTTACTTATTTTAAGATCTTGGGATTCATTCTCCCTTTCTAACTACCTTTAGTTCTTTGTTCTTCCCTTCTCAGCCCTCTTCCACCATCATATCCTGGTCTGTTTGTAAAACTATGTATTACATAGTGTCATATAATTTTTAGAAACCGCTAATAAGTTATGTTTACATGACCTTAAATTATATGTATAAAAAGAAAAGATAAATTAACAAGGAAAAAGATTAACATGCAGCTTTATGTCTTACTCTTCTGAATCCTCAGGTTTTCCTTTGTCTTTTTTCTTCTCAGTTTTTATAGTTTTCTTTGTCCTATTGTATGTAGACTTTGTTTTCTGTTTAAAGCCAGAAATAGATAGTTAATGAAGTAATAAATTAGAGGGAAATAAAAAATAATATACATTACTAAGATTTCAATTTTACTTTGAGAATCACTGTGCTATCTTTCAAGGAAAATTATCTAAACAGAAACAAAACAAAATTAAGGATAGAGTCAGAATGTTTCTTATAGCAATTTACTGAATATAAATTATATATAAGCTAATTCATATCAAAAAATTAAGTGCTCCTGACAAATTACAGCCTGCTTCTCCCTCTGCCTGCTGCTCTCCCTGCTTGTGCTCACTCACACACTCTCTCTGACAAATGAATAAATAATATCTTTTTTCTTAAATGGATAATTAAGTAATTAGGTAAACACTACCAAGTTATAGTAGACACAGGATATTTGTGCCCAGTAGCCTTTTTTTTTTACCTTTTGTTAAGAAACAGCACCACATTTTAAAGCAGGTTCTGCACCTCCCCCATCTCAAACTGTCCTGGTGACATTTGAACTAAGCAAAGCCAATAAGATCTTATCACCTAAAAATTGACTATTATGGAAGAGAAGCAGTTGGAGCTGAGTAATTCCAGAGTTATTATCCAAAGTGATGGGGGATCAGGAAACAGCCATAAGCTCCTTCTTTAAAAATTCTCTGAAAGGACAGAAGTAGAAGCTGTCCATGAGTTCCTATTATTTTGACTCCAAGAGTTGTCCTGGTTGTAGCCTTCACCAAACATACTTTTCAATTTTCCTTCAACTCTTTGAATTACCATAATACCCATCCAATAAGTTGTTTGCTTTATGTAGAGTCAGTTTCTCCTGATTGCAAAAAAAGTAAATAAATCTTTAAGTGACATCTGTGAAACTACTGAATAAGATTTGGCATACAAGGATAGGAAAGAAATGCAGCTTTCTTTTTTTTTTTTTAAGATTTTATTTATTTATTTATTTGACAGACAGAGATCACAAGTAGTCAGAGAGGCAGGCAGAGAGAGAGGAGGAAGCAGGCCCAATGCAGAGCAAAAGAGCCCAATGCGGGGCTTGACCCCAGGACCCTGGGATCATGACCCGAGCCGAAGGCAGAGGCTTTAACCCACTGAGCCACCCAGGCGCCCCAAATGCAGCTTTTATTAAAATTGTTTGAATACACATAAATAGACAATTTTCCAAAGAAGACACACAGATGGCCAACAGACAGATGAAAAGATTCTAATCATCATTCATCATCAGGGAAATGCAAATCAAAACCACAATGAAAGATCACCTCACACACGTCAGAATGGCTAAAATCAAAAACACAATAACAACTGTTGGTGAGGATATATAGAAAAATGTACACTAATGCACTGTTGGGGGGGATGCAAGTTGGTGCAGTCACTGTGGAAACCAATATGGAGGTTCCTTAAAAAATTAAAAATAGAACTACCTTATATCCAGTAATAGCACTACTGAGTATTTAAACAAAGAATATAAAAACGCTAATTCAAAAGATTGGATGTACCTCTATGTTTATTGCAGCATTATTTACAATAGCCAAATTATGGAAGCAGCCCAAGTGTCCATCAGTAGATAAAAGGATAAGGAAGATAGAGCATACATATACAATGGAATATTACTCATTCATAAAAAAAGAATGAAGTCTTGCCATTTACAACAACATGGATGGATCTAGAGGGTATTATGTTAAGTGAAATAAGTCAAAGGCAAATAACGAATGTTTTCACTTATATGTAGAGTCTAAAGAACAAAACAAACAACAGCAACAAACAATAGGAAAAAAAACCATTACAGAGAACAAACTGATGGTTGCCAGATGGAAGAAAGGAAAGATGGGCAAGATGGGTAAAGGTGAATGGGAGGTACAGGTATCCAGTTAAGGAATGAACAAGTCACAGGAATATAATGTACAACCTAGGAAATATAGTCAAGATTATTATACTGTGTTCTATGGTGACAGATGGTAACTACACTTGTGGTGAGCATAGTATAGCATATAAAGTTGTTGGATCACTATGCTATATACCTGAAACTAATATAAATTGTGTGTCAACTATATTTCAATCTAAAAAATTGGTTGTCTACAAAAATTAAATTATTAAGAGAGATAATTAAGTTAGGAAAGTAAGCCTTCTTTGGAAGAAAACAGATATATTTGTTATTTGAATTCCTGAGCTTGACATAACTCTATAGTCATTATTCTCTTCCTACCAACCTATTACACCAACACTCTTCTCTGAAAAAAAAATACTATCTTTTAAGATCTCCTCATCATTACCTTTGTGTGGATATAATATTACTACTATACATGTAATAATGCTCCTTCCACATTTCTCCTTCACATTTCCCCACAATGATCAGAAATGCTACAAGTAATTTCCAATGAAAGAAGTTAAGAGTAGTCATTCATTGATTATATCTTACATATGTAAAGTATTGGAAATATGGCCACTGAATTTAATATATTTTATTTTCAAGTTTTCATTTAAATCTCAGTTAACATATAATGCAATACTAGTTTCAGGTGTAGAATTTAGTGACTCATCACTTACATACAATACCCAGTGTTCATCATGACAATCGTGACAAGTGCCTTACTTAACACCCATCATCCATTTAACCCAAGTGAGGAGTGAAGTAGTAGTGATGTGCAGGAACAAAGACAAAAATAGAGGTATAATCTATCAACAAGCACCAAAGTGTCTATAAATCAAACAAGAAAACCATGTTGTATCATAGACCACATATTGAAGAGGCCCAGACAAAAATCTTTGTTCTATAGAGCAGAATAACTGTGGTTTAGAGACAAAAAAAACTAAAGAAATAACACAAGAAAGCAAAATCAGAAACTGTGGCAACATCTTCAAGACATCTAAAAATCTTCCAAGTTTTTTGAATGTAGATCTAATGCATGATTAAAGTATTGCAAAATTCCTACACTTGGCCAGACTATTCAATCATTTAATATGATAATTTACTACTCTTTGTTTTTTAGTTTTCTACTCCTACTTGGAACTATATATAAATGAAATTATTCCTAACTGAACATATGTGATAGCCTTGATCTTATATTGAACAGTTGTGTAGGATCACTGTTTCTCTAACTGATTAAGTAGCAAATTTCCTGGTCCTCCTTCTGCTTCCTCCTCTAGTAAGGAAGAAATATCAAGAAACCAACATTAATGAATTCAAGAGTACTTTCCTTTATGTTGACCTTACATTGAAACATACAGTTTATGAATTTAAATGGTTAATAAAAATTTGTTTCTAAGTCATTTGATGTTGTCTATAGTTTGACTTTTATAAGCTATTTTTAAAAAGCAAAGGAGAAAAAAGAAGACAAATATTATCCTCTACTTGGTATAGTGAATCTGTACACATACATTATATAGCTGCAAATACAATAAAATGTATATTTGAGGAGGTGGAAGAGAAGATGGCAAAGGAGTGGGAAGACACCAGACTCATCACAAACACAACTAGAAAACTATCAAACTGAGAAGGAAAATCTGTGTTCTAAGATGGCAGACCAAGCCACAAGGGAAGGCCCTGCCCCAGGGCCCTTCCAGGTTCTTCTTCTGGCCCCGCTTGCTGTGCATGCCAAAATTGCCAGGTATACTGAAGAAGTGTATAAATTACCTCCCTTGCTTGTGCTCAGGGCTCTGACCTTTGGAGATCACTCTCCTCTGAGCCTGCCAGTGTCAAATAAACCTCCTATCCCCCAAGATCACTGAGTGCCATTTGGTTCTTCTGTCAGGCAATCCAGTCCAGGTTCCCTAACAAAAATCATTCTAAATACCCCAGAAATTATCATGAAGGCTAGCAGAACAAATTCCTCAATGGGAGAGACGAAGCCACATCAAAGAAGTTATGAAGTAGGAAGACATGGTTTGGGGGGGAAACATGGCAAGAGAGCAGAAGGCTAGCTGAGGACAAAACAGAAGCTGGCACCCTACACTGCCCAACCCCCTCCATGTGATATGTGCAACATTCCTCAGATACTCCTGGCTGCCCTAAAGCTAAGGAAAGGAAAAACAAATAATGAATTAATAGAGATCACAGTCCTGCAGGACAGGAATCTCCCTCAGTTCACAAATGTCCTAGTGATTTAAAAGAAAGAAGTTTCTTATCAATAGCCTAATTTCCAGACACCTATAACTCAGTTTCCTGAAGCCCAAAGATCACCCTCCCCTCCATAAAGTTGAGGGAGGCTGAGGCAGAAGGAAATGTAAATAAAATTGAATTTTTTTAAAACCCACATTGATAAGGATGTGTGATAGGAGGAATGTAACATTCCTCCAGGAAGCTCCCAACTATCTTACTGTAAATGTCTTAATAGAAGGAAAAACAACCTTAATTTGACAAACAGCAAAACTTCCGGTATTCTGTGTGTTTTCTTTAACACATGAAAATCCTTTCAAAACCTCCCTTTTCCTTAACTGCCCCAATCGCATAGTATATAATCACAATCCCTCACAACCCCACTGCAGCTCTCTCTGCCCCCGGGTCCTGGCCCCATGCTTTAATAAAATCACCATTTTTGCTCCAAAGACATCTCAAGAATTCTTTCCTGACTGTCAGCCTCAAACCCTAACGTCTTCCCTACATCAAAACAGACTTTTGATGCTGCAGAGAAGAAGGAGCTGTGGTCACAGAGAAAGGCAAGTGAGAGAGGAGCACACAGGAGAATGCACAAGGAAAACATTTCCCCAAAGCCACTGGCTGGGAAAACAAGAGGGGCAGATTTTCATGAGCTCTTGCAACAGATAGGGCTTAAAGACTGGAGTTTGAAAGGTCACCAGGATTGGCTGGTATAGAACCCAGAGGGCATTGCCCTACTCCTGGAGAAAAGGTGGGCAAATGACCCAGGGACAGATGGTATGGGAACAGCAATCTGAAGAATGCCTGGAGGCAGCAATTACAGTGATGCCTCTCTGGGGACAAAGGAGCTGACTGCTACCATTTCTCTCCCCCACCCCTCATCATAAACACAGAGCCACCTGAAATAAGCAGCAGAGCACCAACACTAGCTGCCTACCCTGCTTATAGCAAGTACTACACCCCTGCACTCTGGCACTCTCCCCTTTCCCATCAAGTTTGCCTCAGTCCCAGCGGAGAGAGCCCCTCCCCCAGAAGACCAGCAGAAAATCCTACCCAGAGCACATCTCCCAACCAGAGAGTCTGTCAGGCTTTCAGTTCTTCAGTGGAAGAAGTTTCTTCAGTGGAAGTAGTATCAGGTCTCATTTAACAAGCAGACCAGAGCAAGCCTTGTTAAAAGTCACCATATTCTGGCCAAGGACCAAACACTGCCAATTGCAGGTGAGGACACCCTCTTCAGATGATTGGCCTAAAGGACAGAACAGCCAAAATACAGCAGCAAAGCACATGCAGCACACACCAGAGATACTCCTTTGAAGTGCCAGGCCCTGGGCACTATCATATCTCTTCTTCATAAAGCCCTTATCTCTCAGGAGCAGGAAACATAACTGGCTTTTCTAACACAGAGAAGGCAGTCATTTAAACAAAATACCAAGATGGAGGAATTCATCCCAAAAGAAAGAACAAGATAAGGTGATGGCCAGAGATCAGTAAAACAGATATATATGTAACATGCCTGATGCAGAATTTAAAACAATAGTCAAGGATACTCACTGGGCTTGAGATAAGAATGGAAGACTTCAGGAAGGCCCTCACCCCAGAGATAAGAGTTAAAAAGAAATCATTTTGAAATGAAAAATGCAATAACCAAGAGTAGAAACAGACTGGATGTAATGAATACAAGGCTCGAAGAAGCACAAGAACAAATAAGTGAAACAGAGGATAAGATATGGAAAATAATGGAACTGAACAAAAGACAGAAAGAAGAATTATGGAACATGAGAACAGTGACTCCACCAAATATAACAGTCATATTATGGGAGGTCCAGAAGAAGAGGAGAGAGAAAAGGAGGCAGAAAATTTATTTGAGAAAATAATAGCTGAAAACATCCCTAATCTGAGGAAGGAAACACAAATCCAGATCCGTGAGGCATGAAGAACTCCCATTAAAATCAATAAAAGCAGGCCAGCAAACCAAGACATATTGAAATTAAATTTGCAAAATATAGCAAAAAAGAAAAACAGCCTAAGAAAGCAGGAAGACAAAAGTGCCTAACTTACAAGGAAAGACACATAGGGCTAGCAGGAGATTTTTAAAAAGAAATTTGGCAAGCCTAAAGAGAGTGGCATGATATATTCTAAGTGCTGAACAGGAAAAATCTGCAGCCAGAATATTCTATCCAGCAAGGCTATCATTCAAAATAGGAGAGGAAAAGAATTTCCCAGAGAAACAGAAACCAAAGGAGTTCATAACCACTAAACCAGCCCTGCAAGAAATATTAAAGGGTATTCTTTGAGTGGAAAAATCTCCAGAAGCACTGACTTTACAGGTAATACAATGACACTAAATTCATATCTATCAACAATTACTCTGAATATACATGGACAAAACACTCCAATAAAAAGGCAAAGTGCGTCAGAACGGACATAAAAACAAGACCCATCTATATGGTGCCTACAAGAGACTCATTTTAGAACTAAAGACATCTGCAGATTGAAAGTGAGGGGATGGAGAAACATTTACAATGCAAATGGAAGTCAAAAGAAAGCTGAAGTAGCAATATTTATAAGACAAATTAGATTTTAAACCAAAGACTGTAACAAGAGATGAAGAAGGAAATAATCAAGGGGACTATCTAACAAGAAGATCTAACAACTGCAAATCTTTATGCTCCCAAGGTGGGAGCACCCAAATATAGAAAACAATTAATAACAAACATAAAGGAAATAATTAATAATACAATAATAATAGGGAAACTTAACGCCCTCTTTATATCAATGGACAGAACATCTAAGCAGAAGATCAACAAGGAAACAATGGCTTTGAATGACATATTAGACCAGATGGACTTAACAGATATATTCAGAACATTCCATCCCAAAGCAGTAAAGTGCACATTCTTTTTGAGTGTACATGGGACACTCTCCAGAATATCACATACATCACAAATCAAACCTCAACAAGTACAGAAAGACTGAGAGCATACCATGCGTATCTTTTAACTACACTATAAAACTTGAAGTCAACAACAGGAAAAAATTTGGAAAGACCACAAATACATGGAGGTTAAACAATATGCTACTAAACAATGAATGAGTCAACCAGTAAATCAAGAAAAAAATAAAATAAAAATTTGTGGAAACAAATGAAAATGAAAACACAATGGTTCAAAACATATGGGATGCAGCCAAAGTGGTCCTAAGAGACAATTATATAATAATATTAAGTCCACTTCGAGCAAGAAAAATCTCAAATAAACAAACTAACCTTACACCAAAAGGAACTAGAAAAAGAACAACAAATGAAGCCTAAGCCAGAAAAAGGAGGGAAATAATAAAGATTAGAGCAGAAGCAAATGCTATAGAAACTAAAAAAAAACAATAGAATGGATCATTGAAACCAGTAGCTGGTTCTTTGAAATATTTAATAAAATTGATAAACCCCTAGCCAAACTTATCAAAAAGAAAAGAGAAAGGACCCAAACAAAATGACAAATGAGAGGAGAAATAATAACTACAAAATACAAAAACACAAACAATTATAAGGGAGTATTGTGAAAAACTGTATGCCAGCAAGCCTGAAAGAAACAGATAAATTCCTAGAAATGTATAAACACACAAACTATCAAAACCAAAACCGGAAGAAATATAAAACTGAACAAACCAATGAGCAGCAAAGAAATTGAATCAGTAATAAAAAATTTCCCAAGGAACAAAAGTCCAGGGCCAAATGGCTTCAAAAGCAAATTCTACCAAATATTTAAAGAAAGTTAATATCTCTTCTTCTCAAACTATTCCAAAAAAAATAGAAAAGGAAGGAAAACCTCCAAATTCATTCCATGATGCCAGCATTACACTGGTACCAAATCTCGATAAAGATTCCAATAGCAAAGAAAACTATAGGCCAATATCCCTAATGAACAAGAATATAAAAATTCTCAATAAAATACTAACAAATCCAACAGCACATTAAAAAATTCATTCACCAGGGGCGCCTGGGTGGCTCAATGGGTTAAAGCCTCTGCCTTCGGCTCAGGTCATGATCCCAGGGTCCTGGGATCAAGCCCCACATCGGGCTCTCTGCTCAACGCGGAGTCTGCTTCTCCCCTCTCTCTGCCTGCCTCTCTGCCTACTTGTGATCTCTCACTCTCTGTCTCAAGGAAATAAATAAAATCTTAAAAAAAAAAATTCATTCACCAAAATCAAGTAGGATTTATTCCTGGACTGTAGGGGTGGTTCAATATTCACAAATCAATCAGTGTGACACACTACATTAACAAAAGAAAGGATAAACCATATGATCCTTTCAATAAATGTAGAAAAAGCATTTGACAAAGTACAACATCCATTCTAAAAACCCTCAACAAAGTAGGGATAAAATAAACGCACCTCAACATCATAAAGTTCATATATGAAAAACCCACAGCTAATATCATCGTTAATGGGAAAAGAATGAGAGCATTTATCTACAGTCAGGAAATAGACAGGGATATCCACTCTCACCACTGTTATTTAACACAGTACTGGAAATCCTAGCTACAGCAATCAGACAACAGAAAGAAATAAAACTATCAAATCAGCAAGGAAGAAATCACACTTTCACTATTGGCAGAAGACATGATACTCTATGTAGAAAATCCAAAAGACTACACCAAAAAAATTGCTAGAACTGATACACGAATTCAGTAAAGTTTCAGAATACAAAAATCAACAAATAGAAATCTGTTGCATTTCTACATGCCAGTAATAAAACAGCAGAAAGAGAAATCAAGGAATCAATCCCATTTATTATTGCACCAAAAACCATAAGATACCTAGGAATAAACCTAGTAAGTAAGAAGTAAAAGATGTATATTCTAAAAACCATAAAATACTGATGAAAGAATGTCTCCACAAAGAAGACACAAAGCCTAAAGAAATGGAAAGGCATTCCATGCTCATGGACTAGAAAAACAAACATTGGTAAAATGTCTATATTACCCAAAGCATTCTACACATTTAATGCAATTCCTATCAAAATACCAATAGCATTTTTCACAGAGTTAGAAGAAACAATCCTAAAATTTGTATGGTACCACAAGAGACCCTGAATATCCAAAGCTACCTTGAAAAAGCAAAGCTACCTCGAAAAAGCAAAGCTACCTTGAAAAAGCAAAGTAAATCAGGAGGCATCACAATTCCAGACTTCAAGCTCTATTACAGAGCTGTAATCATCAAGACAGTATGGTACTGGCTCAAAAACAGACACATAGATCAATGGAACAGAACAGAAAACCCAGAAATGAACCCATAAGTACATATTCAATTGATCTTCAACAAAGCAGGAAAGAACATCCAATGGAAAAAAGAGTCTTCTCAACCACTGGAAAACTGGACAACAACATACGAAAGAATGAAATTGGACCACTTTCTTACACCATACCTAAAAGGACTAAAGGATTAGGATTAAAGACCTAAATGTGAGACAAGAAATCATCAAAATACTACAGGAGAACACAAGCAATAAACTTTTTGACATCAGCCATAGCAACTTCTTACTAAGTATGTCTCCTGAAGCAAGAGACACAAAAGCAAAAATAAACTATTGGGACATCAAAATAAAAAGTCTCTGCACAGAGGAGGAAACAATCAACAAAACTAAAAGGTAATCTTTGGAATGAAAGGAGGTATTTTCAAATGACATATCTGATGACAGGTTTAGTATCCAAAATATATAAAGAATGTGTAAAACTCAATACCCAGTTAATAAATGGTCAGAAGACATAAATAGGTATTTTTCCAAAGAAGATATCCAGATGGCCAAGAGACACATAAAAACATGCTCAATATCACTCATCATCAGGGAAATGCAGATCAAAACTACAATGAGATATCACCTCATATGTGTCAGAATGGCTAAAATTAACAACAGAGGAATCAACACATGTTGGCAGGATATGAAGAAAGGGGAACCCTCTTGCACTGCTGGTAGGAATGCAAACTGGTATAGCCACTCTGGAAAACAGTATGGAGGTTCCTTAGAAAGTTAAAGATAGAACTATCTACTATCCAGCAATTGCACTATTAGGTATTCACCCAAAGAATACAAAAATGCTAATTCCAAGGGATACGTGCACCCAGACTATGAACAAATAGCCAAATTGACTGTTGAATGGATAAAAAAAGATGTGATGTGTGAAAACACACACACACATACACACACACACACACACACACACACACAGGAATATTACTCAGCCATGAAAAAGAATGAATTCCTGCCATTTGTGATGACATGGATAGAACTAGAGAACATTAGGCTAAGCAAAATAAGTCAGAGAAGGGTGCCTGGGTGGCTCAGTCAGTTAAATATATGCCTTGAGCTCAGGTCACAATCCCAAGGTCTTAGGATCAAGCCCCACATAGGGCTCCCTGCTGAGTGGGGAACCTGCTTCTCCCTCTCCCTCTGCTGCTCCCTTTAGCTTGTGCTCTCTCAAATAAATAAAATCTTTAAAATAAGAGAAAGACAAATACCATATGACTTCACTCATATGTGGAATTTAGGAAACAAAACAAATGATCATGGGGGGGGAAAAAGTGATGAAAACCAAGAAATAGACTCTTAGTTGTACAGAACAAATTTAGGGTTACCAGTAAGGAGGTGGGTGGTTGAATGGGTTAAGCAGGTGATGGGGATTAAGGAGTTTACTTGTTGTAAAAAGCACTGGGTGTTATATGTAAGGGTTGAATCAGGAAATTGTACGCTTGAAGCTAATATTACACTGTATGTTAACTGGAAACTTTTTAGGACTTAAAAAGAAATAAAATATATTTGAAAACTCTAATTTATTGAAATTTTAATAAATAAATATTTGGCCCAGAAATGTCTTTTGGAATATTTAAATTTTATGTCCATTTTTCATAGCATATTTTTGGTTTTAACAGCTAATATGGTAATTTAGAAATTAGCTTTATTTTATTTTTTAAGGCACAGCTGTTAACTATTAATATCAAAAATGTAGTATAAAACATTTAAATATATCTTTAATTTCTATCCTACAAAATAAGGTTTTTTAGGTATTCCCATTTTCAGACACTAAAATTGAACTAACCTCAATATTCTTCAACTTCTGTAGTTCACTTTCCAGCCCCAATTTCTCCTCTAATAACACTTGAAAATTACTTTCCATTTGTTTGTATTTCTAAAAGCAAATATTATAATTTTAGTAACAATGAAAAGCATACATTTCAATATAGAGAAATTATTGGGACACTTAATTATTAAAGTCTTCATTAACTCATGAAAATAATGAACCATTGGTATTAATCTGCATTATGAATGATAATTGGGGCTGAAAGAGGCAAACGAACTAGAAGTAACAATGAACAGAAATTTAAAAGACTATGGCATATTAAAGTTCAATATTTCATGAGTGAAGTGTTTTTGAGTGATAATAAAGTCTAGTAAAATCAAAAAAGTAAAATCAAAAAAGACAAAGCTTTCCAGCTCACATATGCATAGAAATTTCTTAAATAAACTGAAGAAGTACTGAATCTTTAAGATTATGCATCCTGATAATTTCTAGAGTCTAACATTATCAAGGGCAAAGCACAATTTCAAACTGAGAGTGCTATACTTACAGCTTCTAACAAACTTTGATCACTCACAGCTCTGAAAAACAAACCAAAAATATCTACAATGCATTATCCTTTTACATTTATATTTTTATTTATGTAACATACTTACATATTTTCTTTGAAAAAATTAAGGTAATATAATAAAGGTTAAAGTACACTTTGACTACCATTCCAAAAAATCCAATTCTATCTCTAGAGATTATCAGATTTTTGTGTATCTTTTCAGAACTTGTTTGATGCATTCATAAAATGGTACATGTACCTATTTGATTATATAATTTTTGTCAGTGGGTTAGGTGACTATTTTGTTTTCTTTTTGCACATAATGACATCAATGCATACATTGTCCTAAACTTATTTTCACTTAACACAATGTATGAGATCTATTTATATTAGTAAATACAGACATATTTCACTCCTCTTAAGTACCACTTCTTGTTCCATAGCAGGATTTGGCAAACTTTTTCTATTAAGAGCCAGATAGGAAATATTTTAGACTTTGTAGGCCAGATGATCAGTCAACTACCCCAGCTCAGCAAAAACAGCTATAGATGATAGGTAAATGAATGGGTCTGGCTAGATTTGACTCATGGGCTGCAGTTTGCTGAACACTGTTCTAAGGTATGGATAAACTATAGATTTTTTTGATAAATGAGTTATTTATTATAATCCAAATTTTTTAAGCTTTAAGATAAAATTAACATACCATCAAATTCATTTATTTAAAGTGTACAGCTCAATGGGTTTTAATGGATTCACCAAGTTGAGCATCTATTTTAACTATTTAATTTTAGAACATTTAATAACCTCAAAGAGAAACTCTGTACCCATTAACAGTGACTCCTCATTCTTCCCAGCACTGCCTCAACACTGGCAGATACTAATCTACTTTCTGTCTCTACAGATTTGACTATCTGGATATTTCATTTAAATAAAAATATATAAATCAAAACTCTTCAAAGTGTAGGGATAGAAGGCACATACCTCAATATTATTAAAGCCATCTATGAAAAACCCACGGCAAGTATCATTCTCAATGGAGAAAAACTGAGAGCTTTTCCGCTAAGGTCAGGAACACGGCAGGGATGTCCACTATCACCACTGCTATTCGACATAGTACTAGAAGTCCTAGCCTCAGCAATCAGACAACAAAAAGAAATTAAAGGCATCCAAATCGGCAAAGAAGAAGTCAAACTATCGCTCTTTGCAGATGATATGATACTACATGTGGAAAACACAAAAGGCTCCACTCCAAAACTGCTAGAGCTTGTACAGGAATTCAGTAAAGTGTCAGGATATAAAATCAATGCACAGAAATCAGTTGCATTTCTTTACACCAACAACAAAACAGAAGAAAGAGAAATTAAGGAGTCAATCCCATTTACAATTACACCCAAAACCATAAGATACCTAGGAATAAACCTAACCAAAGAGGCAAAGAATCTATACTCAGAGAACTATAAAGTACTCATGAAAGAAATTGAGGAAGACACAAAGAAATGGAAAAATGTTCCGTGCTCATGGATTGGAAGAATAAATATTGTGAAAATGTCTATGCTGCCTAAAGCTATCTACACATTTAATGCAATGCCTATCAAAATCCCATCCAATTTTTTCAAAGAAATGGAACAAATAATCCTAAAATTTATATGGAACCAGAAAAGACCTCGAATAGCCAAAGGAATATTGAAAAAGAAAGCCAAAGTTGGTGGCATCACAATTCCAGACTTCAATCTACTACAAAGCTGTCATCATCAAGACAGTATGGTACTGGCACAAAAACAGACACACAGATCAATGGAACAGAATAGAGAGCCCAGAAATAGACCCTCAACTCTATGGTCAACTAATCTTCAACAAAGCCAGAAAGAATATCCAATGGAAAAAAGACAGCCTCTTCAACAAATGATGTTGGGAAAATTGGACAGCCGCATGCAGAAAAATGAAATTGGACCATTTCCTTACACCACACACAAAAATAGACTCAAAATGGATGAAGGACCTCAACGTGAGAAAGGAATCCATCAAAATCCTTGAGGAGAACACAGGCAGCAACCTCTTCGACCTCAGCCGCAGCAACTTCTTCCTAGGAACAACGCCAAAGGCAAGGGAAGCAAGGGAAAAAATGAACTATTGGGACTTCATCAAGATCAAAAGCTTTTGCACAGCAAAGGAAACAGTCAACAAAACCAAAAGACAACTGACAGAGTGGGAGAAGATATTTGCAAACGACATATCAGATAAAGGGCTAGTATCCAAAATCTACAAAGAGCTTAGCAAACTCAACACCCAAAGAACAAACAGTCCAATCAAGAAATGGGCAGAGGACATGAACAGACATTTCTGCAAAGAAGACATCCAGATGGCCAACAGACACATGAAAAAGTGCTCCACATCACTGGGCATCAGGGAAATACAAATCAAAACCACAATGAGATACCACCTCACACCAGTCAGAATGGCTAAAATGAACAAGTCAGGAAATGACAGATGCTGGCGAGGATGTGGAGAAAGGGGAACCCTCCCACACTGTTGGTGGGAATGCAAGCTGGTGCAACCACTCTGGAAAACAGCATGGAGGTTCCTCAAAAAATTGAAAATAGAGCTACCTTATGACCCAGCAATTGCACTACTGGGTATTTACCCTAAAGATACAAACGTAGTGATCCAAAGGGGCACGTGTACCCGAATGTTTATAGCAGCAATGTCCACAATAGCCACGTTATGGAAAGAACCTAGATGTCCATCAACAGATGAATGGATAAAGAAGAAGTGGTATATATATACAATGGAATACTATGCAGCCATCAAAAGAAATGAAATCTTACCATTTGCGACGACATGGATGGAACTAGAACGTATTATGCTTAGCGAAATAAGTCAACTGGAGAAAGACAACTATCACATGATCTCCCTGATATGAGGAAGTGGAGATGCAACAGGGGTGGGGGTTAAGGGGGTAGGAAAAGGAAAAATGAAACAAGATGGGATCGGGAGGGAGACAAACCAAAAGAGACTCTTAATGTCATAAAACAAACTGAGGGGGGTGTGGGGGACAGGGGTTGGGAGAGGGTGGGGGGGGTTACATTATATGTTTAAATTAAAAAAAAAAGCTTAAATAGAATTTAAAAATATATATATATATATAGTATATAGTCTTTTGAAACTGGTTTCTTACATTTAGTATAATGTTTTCAAGGTTCATCCATCTTGTAGCATATATCAATGCTGTATTCCTTTTTACTGCCAAATATTATTCCACTGTATAGGTGTATATATATTATTTATTCTTTCATTAGTTTATGTGAACTTAAATTGTTTCTACTTTGGGGATATTATGAATAATGCTACTATGAATATCCATGTACAAATTTTTGCTTATATATGTTTTCAATCACTCAGGTATAAACCTAGGAATAGAAATTCTGGGTCATATATTGACTTTGTATTTAACATTTTGAAGAACTGACAAACTGGTTTCCATAGCAGACAGACGACTTCAATTCCACCAGCAATGTATGAGGGTCTCAATTCCTCCACATCCTTGCCAACAATTGTTACTGTCATCTTTTTTCCTTATAGCCATCCTAAGGGGTGTGAAGTAGTATATCACTGCAGTGTTGATTTGAAAGTGCCTAATGACAATGACGTTAAACATCATTTCATGTGCTTATTGACCATTGGTATATCTTGCTTCAGAAACTATATATTCAGATTATTTGCTCATTTTTAATTTGGGTTACTTATCTTTTTATTATTAAGGCATAAGAGTTTATATAGTCTGGATACAAGTTCCTTATCAAATATATGATTTGTGAATAGTTTTTGCAATGAGTTACCTTTTCACACTCTTGATGTATCATATGTAGTATAAAAGTTTTTAATTTTATGAGAGTCAACTTATCTATTTTTTCTTTTGTTCGTTGTGCTCTTAGATTAAGAAGCCATTACCCTACTCAAGGCCACAAAGATTTATTCCTACGTTTCTTCTAACAGGTTTATAGTTTTAGCTCTTAAATTTATATTTTTGTAATTTTTGTATTAGTTCTAGTGGACAGCATAAAGAAAGGATGCAACTTCATTCTTTCACATATGGATATCCCAGTCCAAGTATCTAAGTATCAGCTATTAAAAAGACTATTCTTTCCACAGATGATATATCCAATTTTGGGTTAATACCCAAAATATATAAAGAATTTACAGAAGTCAACAACAATAAAAAACAAAGTCTGATTTTTAAATGGACAAAAAACATGAATAAACATTGTTCCAAAGACCATACACATGGCAAACAGACAAATGTAAAGATACTCAATATCACAACAAAAAACAAAGTCTGATTTTTAAATGGGCAAAAAACATGAATAAACATTGTTCCAAAGACCATACACATGGCAAACAGTCAAATGAAAAGATACTCAATATCACTAATCGTTGGGGAAATGCTAATCAAAACCACAGTAAGATATCACCTCCAACCTCCTACAATGGCTAATATAAAAAACACAAGAAATAACAAGCGCTGGGGAAGATGGAGAAAAAGAAACCATTGTGTATTTTTGCTGGGAATGCAAAGTGGCACAGCCACTGTGGAAAATAGTATGGAGGTTCCTCAAAAAATTAAACATGGAACTAACTACCTTACAAATCCAGTTACCACACTACTGAGAATTTAACCAAAGAATACAAAAACACTAGAGGAAAGATACACCTCTATGTTTATTGCAGCACTATTTACAATAGCCAAACTATGGAAGCAACCAAAGTGCCCATCAATAGATGAATTGATAAAGAAGATGTATAGATACAGATGACATAGATATAGGTAGATAGATAGATAGATACACATTCAATGGAATATTATTCAGCCATATGAAGAATGAAATGTTGCCATTTGCAAAAACATGGATCTAGAGGGAACAATGCTAACTGAAATATGTCAGAGAAACACAAGATATCATATGATTTCATTCATATGTGGAATTTAAGAAAACAAATGAACAGAGGAAAATAGACAAACCAATAAACAGACTCCTAAATATAGAGAACAAATTGGTGGTAACCAGAGGCAAGGTGAGTGGGTGGATGATGAAATAGATAAAAGGGATTAAAAATACACCAAGTAATGTATAGATTGTTAAATCATATTGTACACCTCTGAAACTACTATGAGACTATTTTAATTTTACTTGAATAAAAAATAAAAATTTTTTTTAAAAGTAGTATTTTCTCCACTGAATTGTGTTGGCCTCCCTGTTAAAAAAATCAGTTGACCATGAACGTAAGGGTTTATTTCTGGACATTCAATCTTATCCCACTGATGTATATAGGTCTAACCTTATGCCAGTACTACATTGTCTTGTTTACTACAACCCTACATTAAGTTTTTAAATTAGTTAAATGTAAAAAAATAATTTAAATAATAATGAAATTAATTAAATGTGAGTCTTCCAACTTTGTTCTTCTTAAGATTTCTTTGGCTATTCTGGATTCCTTGCATTTCTACATGAATTTTAGGATCAGTTCACCAAAAAGAAAGCTGAGAGTTTGATATCAATTGCATTGAATCTGTAGATCAATTTGTGGAGCACTGCCATTTTAAGATCATTAAATCTACCAGCCCATGAAAATGGAATGTCTATCCATTTAATTAGTTCTTCTTTAGGTTCTTTAAATGTTTTGCAGTTTTCATTGCAAAAGAAGTCTTACACTTCTTTTGTTAAATTCTTACTTGTCTGCAATGCTATTTTAAATGGAATTGTTTTCTTTCATTTGTGAAATGTTGATCCCTGTGTATTAGTTTCCTAAGACTGCTGTTACAAAGTATCACAATTTGGGTAATTTAAAACAAGAAAAATGTATGCTCTTACAGTTCTGGAGACTATAAATCTAAAATTAAGTTGTTAGGATCATGCTCCTCTGAAACTTCTAAAGGAGAATCCCTGTTTTCCTCTTCTAGTTTCTAGTAATCCCTGGTACTCTGTAGACTGTAGTAGCATAAATCCAACCTCTGCCTCCATAACCTCTTTATTCTTTGGGTACTGTCTTCTCCAATTATTACAAGGATACCCGTCATTTTGGAATAAGGGCCAAACCTATCCCACTATGACCTCATTTTAATTAATTACATCTACAATGACCCTATTTGAAAACAATTTCATTATGAGATACTAGGAGTTAGACCTTCAACATAACTCTTTGGCGAACACAATTTAACCTGTAACAGTTAGTGTATAGAAACATAATTGATTTTTATTTGTAAATCTTGTATGCTGCAAAATGTGAATTCACTTATTTCTTCATATAGATTTTAGTGGATCCCTTAAGATTTTCTATATAAAAGATCATTACAACTACAAAAAGAGGTATAGTTTTACTTCTAACTTTCCAATATGAACACCTTTCATTCCTTTTCTTCTCTAATTGCCCTGGCTAGAACCTGTACTACAATGGTGAATAGATGTGGTAAGAATGTCCTGTTTTCTTCCTGATCTTAGAATGTATTAAGTCTTTCACCATTAAGCATAGTATTAACTATGGGTTTTCATAGATAGCTTTTATCAGATTAAGGAAGTTCCCTTCTGTTCCTAGTTTGTGAAGTAATTTTATCATGAAATGCTAGGATTTTGTCAAATGCTTTTACTTTGTCTAGTTAAGCTGATCATGTGATTTTTTCTTTTGGACCTTCATTCAATCAGTACTGTGTATTACATTAACTGATATTTGCATTTTAAACCAACCTTGCATTCCTAGGATAATTTCATTTGCTAGTGTATAACCCAGTTTATATATTGCCAGATTCAATTTGCTAGTATTTTGCTGAGGATTTTGGCATTCATATTCATGGCATATCAGTCTATAATTTTCTTTTCTCGTGATATTTTCGCTGATTTTGATACTAGAGTAATACTATCCTCATAGAATGGAGAAGTGAACTCCTCTTCTACATTTTGGAAAAGTTGGTGAAGGTATGATATTAATTCCTCTTTAAATATTTATAGAATATAGTGGAGTCCTCTAGCCTGAACACTGCTTGGTGGAAGCTAAATTAGGTTCTAATTAAGTCTTTGTACTTGTTAAATTTCCATCCAGATTTTCTAGTTCTTCTTGAATCAATTTAGTTTGTGTCTTTCTAGAAATCTGTCCATATCATCTAAGTTATCTAATTTGTTGTCATACAGTTGTTTATAGTATTCCCATATAATCCTTTTACCATAGATAATTGAGCCATGCTCCTAATAAAAATTGGAATTCTTTTTTTTTTTTGCTATGATCAGAGTTATGTGATAAATTCCTTTTTACATATGCCTCTTTGAATATATTCCTTTCTCTAAGGTAGAAAAAAGCATACTACATAAGTATGCTTTTTTCTACCTTAGAGAAAGGAATATATTACATATATACTTACGCATGCTACATAAGTATACCTTTTTGTTGCTATTGTTAAACAAATTGTGCTAAACTGTCCTTCAAAATGGTCAATTCCTTTTGTACTGGCATTTCAAAAGTATTCATTGTCCTACAGCTCTGTCAGGATTAGCTCTTTCAGGATTTGATATTAGAACATTTTTACTTTTTTGTTAAACCGATGTTTTGTTTTGTATTTCCCTGATCACAAGTCAGACTGAGCATCTCCTAAAACATTTATTGGGCAGGGTTTTGTTTTTTTTTTGTCTCTTCTTGTTTTTTGAAGGTTGTTTGTTTTTTCAAGAATTACATATTACTAACATCATTCCATTCTACTGCATAAGCACAAAGATTTTCTTACAATCCACTCTTTATCATTTATCTTTGATTCACTTTTGAACAAGAAGTTTTTAATTTTGATAGTCAAATGCCTTCCCTATATGTACAATTTTGTGTTCCTACATTTAGATTTGAAATCAACATTAAATTTAGTTTTTTGAATGTATAAGAAACTTCCATTATGTTTTGGCCAAATGGATACTTTTACCTTGTCAGCGTCCTACCTAGCCACTAAAATTTTAGACTTTGATTTTGCCACATGGGAGTTATGACTCTTCTACCTTCAACATAACTATAACTACCTGTGATACATGTACCTACGCTGAAGACAGTTTGAAAGGCAAGACAGTCTACATCCTTACTTCTGACCCCTATGTCTTCTTAGAAAAAAACATCACGATGGATTTCTTTATAGGCTTATTAAGAAACCAACAGGACCACACATGATCCTAGTGGTGGGCAATGTTGACATCCCCAAGACTGGACATTAACTCTCAGCACTCTGTTCACTAACAGAAGTATTTTGCCTTCACAAACCATCCTATAATCCAATCTTTAATTATATTCCCAATCTGTCCCATAATTGAAGAAAGAAATTTTCAAAGTCCACTGGGTCTATGCTTGCTTGTCCATTTCCCAACACCCACAGACCAACAGCTAGACAATGCACTGAACAGACCCAGAAAAATAGGTCTATTAACTTCCCAAAAGACCAGCAAAATTGCCCTATCATGCTATGTATAATTCATGCATGATAATAAATCCAATCCTTTGTTCTATATGTTATCCTGTGTTAGTATGGCTTTCATCCTGCTATATATGCTCACCACTGAGCACCTCAGAAGTAGACTCCCCTCCTTCTTCTGGAAGCCACCCTTCCATATCTCTCTGAATTAATATAATTTCTGAAAAAGTCCATTTGACTCTAAGTCTTTAACTACAGTTGATTGATCAGTCCAGAAATAGGCACCTATCTCTAATTGCATGAATGATTTTCTCACCTAGGACTTTTAGATATGGAAAATTCAAATATTATCCTTCAAAGTTACTAAAACTGAAAGATTAAGCCTGAGGAAAGTGAGCAGTCATGGCTTTCCACCTTTGGCAAATAAATAAATAAACAAACAAACATAAAAGAGAATAGAAAGAAAGAAGAGATCTGCAATAGAAGAAAATGAAGCTCAAGTACAGAGAAGAAAACAGTATCTTGAGAGTGTTCAAATTCTGGTTTATAACTGTTCCTGAGATTGAGCCATATTGCTGTTGTTAGGTTTAATGAGATACCCAGAATGTTTATAATAAAATCTGTCTTTTGTCAAAAATTTGAGTTGGGATTTTGTTCCAAGCACTCAGTCACAAGGTAGAAGTTCAATAAAGATGTTCTAACATTTTAGTATAGCTTTAAGTTTCAGTGCCTTCCAAAGTATAAATGCTACAGACTTAAAAAAATTAAACCTTTAGAAGTTTATTTCCATTTCCTTAACATACTTAGTTCTGTGCATTTCAAACAATAAATTTTGTTGCAGTCCCTCTAACTGAACATGGAAAATGATGACCTAAACAAAAAATTTAACTAAAAAAGTTTTTATTATGTAAAATTTTAAATAACTGCAAAGAAATGTAGCTAATCAAATTTTGAAATTTTTGAACAGTTCTATCATTAAAGTTCTTAAGTTATTTATTTAAATTCAAGTACACAACATATAGTACATCATTAGTTTTAGATGTAGTCTCTTACATACTTAAGAGACTTTTGTGGTTTTTCTATTTCTCTGATGATTTCCCATTCAGTATTCCCTCTCTTCCCTTATGGTCCTCTGCACTGTTTCTTATATTCCACATGAGTGAAACTTTCTCTGATTGACTTATTTCTCTCAACATTATACCTTCCGGTTCCATCCATGTTGATGTAAATGGCAGGTATGCTTCTTTTCTGATGGCTGAGTAATATTCCATTGTATATATAAACCACATCTACTTTATCCATTTATCTGTCAATGGACGTGTTGGCTCTTTCTACATTTTGGTTATTGTGGACATTTCTGCTATAAACACTGGGGTAGAGGTACCCCTTTGGATCAATGCATTTGTATCTTTGGGGTAAATAACTAATAGTGCAATTTCTGGGTCATAGGGTATTTTTAACTTCTTGAGGAACCTCCATACCATTTCCCAGAGTGGCTGTACCAGTTTACATTCACACCAAAGGTGTGAGAGAGTTCCCCTTTCTCTGCATCTTCACCAATATTTGTTGTTTCCTGTCTTGTTAATTTTAGCCATTCTGACTGGTATGAGGTGGTATCTCATTGTGTCAAGTGATATGGAGCATTTTTTCATGTGTCTGTTGGCCATTTGGATGTCATCTTTGAAGAAATGTTTGTTCATGTCTTCTGCCAATTTCTTGACTGGATTATCTGTTTTATGAGTGTTGAGTTTGATAGGTTCTTTATAGATCTTGGACACTAGCCCTTTATCCGCTTTGTCATTTGTGAATATCTCCTCCCATTCTGTAGGTTAACCTTTAGTTTTGTTGACTGTTTCCTTTGCTGTGCAAAAGCTTTTTATCTTGATGAAGTTCCAACACTCCATTTTTGCTTCAGTTTCCGTTGCCTTTGGAGACATGTCTTGCAAGAACTTGCTGCAGCCAAGGTCGAAGAGGTTGCTGCCTGTGTTCCCCTCTAGGATTTTATGGATTCCTTTCTCAAGTTTAGGTCTTTCATCCACTTTATCTTTGTGTATGGTATAAGAAAATGATCCAGTTTCTTTCTTCTACATGTGACTGTCCATCTTTCCGAGCACCATTTATTAAAAAGACTGTCCTTTTTCCACTGGATATTCTTTCCTGCTTTGCCAAAGATTAGTTGACCATAGAGTTGAGAGTCCATTTCTTGCTTCTCTATTCCATTTCACTGATCTATGTGTTTTTGTGCCAGTACCATAATGACTTGATGATCACAGCTTTGTAATACAGCCTGAAGTCTTTTTTTTTTTTTTTAAGATTTTATTTATTTGACAGAGAAAGACATAGCAAGAGAGGAACACAAAAAGAGGGAGTGGGAGAGGGAGAAGCAGGCTTCCCGCAGAACAGGGAGCCTGATGTGGCACTAGATCCTACAACCCTGGGATCATGACCTGAGCCAAAGGCAGACACTTAAAGACTGAGCCACCCAGGCACCCCATAGCTTGAAGTCTTAATTTAATAAATTATTAATTTAAGTAATTAAATTGTGATGCCACAACTTTGGTTTTCCTTTTCAATATTCCTCCAGCTATTTGGGGTTTTGGGTTTTGTTTTGGTTTGGTTCCATACAAATTTTAGGATTCCTTTTCCAGCTCTGTGAAAAATGTCGATGGTATTTTGATAGGGATTGCACTGAATGTGTAAATTGCTCTATGTAGTGTAGACATTTTAACAAAATCTGTTCTTCCAGTCCATGAGCATGGAATGTCTTTCCATCTCTTTGTGTCTTCCTCAATTTCTTTCATAAATGTTCTTTAGTTTTTAAGAGTACAGATTGTTTACCTCTTTGGTTAGGTTTATTCCTAGGTATCTTATGGTTATTGGTATAATTGTAAATGGGGTAAATTCCTTAATTTATTTTTCTTCTGTCTCATTGTTAATGTATAGAAATGCAACTGATCTCTATGCATTAATTTTATATCCTGCCATGTTACTGAATTGCTGTATGAGTTCTAGCAAGTTTGGGGTGGAGTCTTTTGGATTTTCCACATAAATAACCATGTCATCTGCAGAGTGTGAGTTTAACTTCTTTGCCAATGTGAATGGGTTTTTTTGTTTTTGTTTTCTGAATGCTGAGGCTAGGACTTCTAGTACTATGTTGAACAAAAGTGGTGAGAGTGTGATTCCCTGTCAAGTTCCTGACTTTAAGGGGAAAGCTCTCAGTTCTTCCCTATAGAGAAATGGTATTTGCTGTGGTGTTTTCATAGATGGCTTTTATGATGTTCAGGTATATTCTCTCTATCCCTACACTGTGGAGAGTTCAAGAAAATATACTGTATTTTTGTCTAATGCTTTTTCTGCATCTGTTGAGAGGATCACATGGTTCTTATCCTTTCTTCTATTAATGTGATATATCATGTTGGTTGATGTGTAAATTTTGAACACCCTTGTAGCCCAGGAATAAATCTCACTTGGTTGTGCTGAATAATCCTTCTAATGTATTGTTGGATCCTATTGGCTAGTATTTTGGTGAGAATTTTTACATCCATGTTCATCAGGGATATTGGTCTATAATTCTCCTTTTTGGTGGTGTCTTTGGTTTTGGGATTAAGGTAATGCAGGCCTCATAAAATGAGTTTAGAAGTTTTCCCTCCATTTCCATTTCTTGGAACAGTTTCAGAAGAATAGGTATGTATTCTTCTTTAAATATTTGGTAGAATTCCCCTGGAAAGCCATCCAGCCCTGGACTCTTGTTTTGTTGGGAGGTTCTTGATTACTGCTTCAATTTCTTTGCTGATTATCAGTCTGTTCAGGTTTTCTATTTCCTCCTGTTTCAGTTTTTGTGTTGATCATGATCTTTCCTCTTTCATTCATGATTTTATTAATTGGGTCCTTTCTCTTTTCTTTTTGGTAAGTATAGCTAGGGGTTTATCAATCTTATTCTTTCAAAGAACCCCTTCTAGTTTCATTGATTTGTTCTGTTCTTTTGGTTTCTATTTCACTGATTTCTGTTCTAATTTTTATTACTTCTCTCTGCTTGATTTAGGCTTTATTTGCTGTTCTTTCTCCAGCTCCCTTAAGGTTAACTTGTGTACTTAAATGTTTTCCAATTTTTTGAGAAAGGCCTGCATTGCTCTGTAGTACTTCCCTCTTAGGACCACTCTGGCTGTTTCCCAAAGGTTTTAAACAGTTGTGTTTTCATCTTCATTTCTTTCTGTGAATTTTAATCCTTCTTTAATTTCCTGGTTGACCCATTCATTCATTAGTAGGAGGCTCTTTAGCCTCCAAATGTTTGCATTCCTTCCAAATTTCCTCTTGTGATTGAGTTCAGGTTTCAAAGCACTGTGATCTGAAAATATGCAGGGAAAAATCTCAATCTTTTGGTACCAGCTGAGATCTGATTTGTGATCCAGTATGTGATCTATACTGGAGAATGTTCCATGTGCACTCAAGAAGAATGTATATTCTGTTGCTTTAGGATGGGATGCTCTGTATAATCTGTGAAGTCCATCTGGTCCAGGGTGTCATTCAAAGCTCTTGTTTCCTTGTTGATCTTCTACTTAGATGATCTGTCCATTGCTCTGAGCAGTGAAGTCCTCTAGTATTATTGTATTATTAATGTGTTTAATTTTATTATTGATTTATATAATTGGCTGCTCCCAAGTTAAAGAGCATAAATATTTATAATTATTAGATTCTTGTAGGATAGAGCCTTTAATGATGACACTATATCATAGTGTCATAGTGTCAACCTTTATTACAATCTTTGGTTTATAATCTAATTTGTCTGATATAAGGATTGCCACCCAGCTTTCTTTTGATGTCCATTAGCATGATAAATGATTTTTCAACCCCTCCCCCCACTTTCAATCTGGAGGTGTCTTTAGGTCTAAAATGAGTCCATTATGGAGACTATATGGATAGGTCTTGCTTTTTTATCAAATTTTACACCCTGTGTCTTTTTTTTTTTTACCCTGTGTCTTTTGATTGAAGCATTTATCCTATTTACATCCAGAGTAACTATTGAAAGATATAAATTTAGTGCCATTGTATTACATGTAAAGTACCTGTTTCTATAGATTATCTTTGTTTCTCTCTGTTTACTGTTACTCTCAGGTGCTCTCTTCACTTACAGGATCCTGATTTAATGATCACAAATTGTTTTGGTTTCTGTTTGTCCTGGAAGCTCTTTATCTTTCCTTCCATTCTGAATGACAGACTTTCTGGATAAAGTATCCTTGGCTGTATGTTTTTCTCATTTAGTACCCTGAATATATCATGCCAGCCCCTTCTGGCCTGCCAGGTCTCTGTACATAGGTATGTTGCCAATCTAATGTTCCTACTCTGTAGGTTAAGGAGTTCTTATCTCAAACTGCTTTTAGGATTTTCTCTTTATCTCTGAAATTTGCAAGTTTCAATATATATATAGGGGTATCAATCTATTTTTATTGATTTTGAGGCAGGGTTCTCTCTACCTTCTGGACTTGAAGACCTGTTTCCTTCCTCAAATTAGGCAAGTTCTCAGCTATGATTTGCTCAAATATTCCTTCCATCCCTCTCTTTCTTCTTCCTCTGGGACCCTGATAATTCTAATATTATTTTGCTTTATGGTATCACTGATACTGATTTCTCAAAACCTCCTTTCATGATATATTAGTTCTGTTTTATGGTATCACTGATACTGATTTCTCAAAACCTCCTTTCATGATATATTAGTTCTGTTTCTCTCTTTTCTTCAGCTTCCTTCCTTTCCATCAACTTGTCTTCCATGTCACTGACTCTCTCTTCTGCCTCATTTACCCTAGCTGTTAGAGTCTCCATTTTAGACTGCATATCCATTAAGCCATTTTAATTTTAGCCTGATTAGATTTTATTTCTGCACTAAGAGATTCTCTAGTGTCTTCTATGCTTTTTTCAAGCACAGCTAGTAACTTTATAATTGTTATCCTGAATTCTGGCCCCGACATTTTACTTATACCCATATCAGTTAGATCTGTAGCAGAGTATTACCTCTGGTTCTTTCTTTTGTAGTGAATTCCTCATTTTGGTCATTTTGCCAAGAGTAGAATAGATGATTGAGAGAACAAGATCAAAAATATCAAGCATGACCCAAGAGAAGTACACACTAGACAAATCCAAGAGGTCAGAAACCAAAAAAGAAAAAAAAAAAAAAAAAAGGCGGGGGTGGGGGGGAGAGACTATAATCTCACAGGTGGACAAAACAGGGTGATCCACTTGATCCTGAGTGTATTTTGGTCTGTTAGAGGACACTAAATCCCAAAACTGTAAAGAAAGTAAAATTTATATATGTACAAAAATAAAATTGGATACAGTGAACAGAAGCCAAAAATGAAGGATATATCTATAAAATGTAAATGTAAAAATGAAAATTTTAAAAAAACTTAAAAACAAAGAGTTGATAAAATAAGAAACTAGTTGAAAAGGAAAAGAAAAAGAAAATTTTAAACTGAAAGACTAAAGACTCATGTAAAAAAGCCTACAATTCTATATACCATTGCCCTTAGCACAGGTATTTTTCAGTTCTGAGTGATCTATAGGCTTGGTATTTGCCTGAGGTCTTCTGGTCTTCTGTGGAAGGGGCCTGATTTACTGATTCTCAGGTGTCTTTGCCTGAGTAGAGCTGAACCACCCCTTGCCAGGGGGCCAGGCTCAGTATAAGCTGCTTTGGGTTGTTCTATGTGGTTTTTGTTCCCTTAAGGCTTTTTGTACCATTTTAGAGAATGGAAAAAAAGTAAAAAATGGCAGCACCCCAATCTCCAGCCCTGGAGATGAAAAATCCCGGCCCCTACTCTTCAGTGTACACTCAGGGAAAGGCAGTCAATAGGCCATCTCCCCAGACTCCTGTGGTACACACCCACACCAATCCTCCCAGGGGAGGGTGAGGTGTCTCACTGCCACTCTGCTGTTCACTGCACCCCGCTCAAGGAGTATTCGCCCAATCGTGCATGCACTCCCACTGCTTCTCTCAGGGAAAGGAGCTGGATTTCACAGTGGTTATCACTTGTTGGGCCCCTGCTCTGACAGCAGTCACTGACTGTGATGTGGTTTGCAGTTTATGGCAACACCTAGTTGAGAAGTCACTCAACAGCTCATTAGCCAGCTTCCCTGCTCCAATGCTAGGGAACTCTGCCACATTTAAGCCCCCCACCTTTCTTTCTGTGATGCTGGGGATATAGAGACCACACTGTACCACCTAGGATCCCACCCTGCTTTCCCACCTGACTACCTTTCAGGCAAGGTCATTCCTCACAGAAGCAGACTTCTAAAAATTCCAATTTTGTGCTCCACTGCTATATTACTTTCCCGTAGTCCAATGACAGAGGTTCCCTCTCCCCATAAATATCTTCCAATATATCCCCTCAGATTCACATCTCCACACCTCCTACCTTGCAAAAAGTAATCACTTTTCTATTTGTAGAATCACAGCAATTCTTTTCTTACATCTCATGTTGAATTCACATGTGTTCAGAATGATTTGATAGCTACTAGCTAATTCAAGGTACTAGATAAAACATTGGTGCCCTAATTTTTGACCACCTTCCCTCCCTCCTACTTCTGAAGTTATTAAGGCTTAAAACTATACTAAGACTTCTGCCACACCCTATCTTTATTTTAACAGAATTTTCAAGGATGTAACTGTAACAAGTCGTATATGGAGGCTCTAAGTTCCCAGTATCACATGCCAAAGCAATGGGTGAGGCACTTAAAAAAAAGAACGCAACCAGGAAAGAGCACTAAAACCTTTCACTGATATGGACAATATAAAAGGGTCAGGAAAGAAGACTTAGAAAGAGTATTTCTCTGCAGAGAGCTACTGGGTGCCTTGAGGAGGATATGCTTGCCCTGATCTCAAGCCTAGTGAGAGGCATTTTAAGTAGAATAGTTAGAAAATTTGATGTCTTCTTTGTTATGGAGAAGGAAGCCAGCGACAGTCAAGTAAGACTTTTCCTGTATAACTTATCCTTATTCCCTCTCTTCCCAAACACATGGAGAACAGAAACTACAACTAGTTAGTTAGAAAGAAGATAATGAAAGAGAAAAAACAATCATAACCCCTAGCAGGCTCCAGCTGGTAAACTGGGTGGGAGGAAAAAAGAGAGAAGTCTTAACTTAGAATAAAAATTAAAATATTAACTGTAATATTTGACAGGGAATTTCAATTTCCCAATTAGGACAGTGCTTCTAAGTTAAATTGAATTATTATCTGAGAGTGATCAAAAAAGTCATGGTTTACTCTAGTTTTTATCCAGGAGCAAGGGTAAAATAAGCTTCAATTAGCAAATATAAATGAATCATAAGTGTCCAAATAAAAGTTTGTGATTTCATTCTCTAAGACATGTTTTTTCAACATACAAGTTTTGTAACTAATTTAACCTTAGTCAACTGAAAGTCATCCACAGTGACTATTCTAGGTACCTCATTTAAGTGAAATCTTGTAACAAAATAACTTTGTCTTCTTGTGACTGGCTTATTTTACCTAGCATAAGAGCCTCAAGGTTCCTTCATGTTGCACCATATGACAGAATTTCCTTCCTTTTTAAGACTAAATAATATTCCATTGTATGTATATATCACATTTTCTTTATCTATTTATCTGTTTTCAGATACTTGGATTGCTTTTACCCTTTGCTACTATAAATAGGGTTACAGTAAACATGAGTGTATAAATATCTTTGAGACCCTGATTTCAATTCTGCAGGGTTTCTAACCAGAAATGAAATTACTGGATCATATGGTAATAACATTTTCAATTTAAACTTAAATACTGTTTTCCATTGTGGCTATACAATTTCATATTTTGCCTGATTATAATTTTAAAATTATGCAGATCACAAAAATTGACATAAGAACACTAAATTTTTTAACAGTGCTCTTATTTATGCTTCTAATTTTTCTAAAATGAATGTCTACGCATTTTCATAATTAGGAAAAGGAGTTATTTTAAAAGCTTACCTCTCCAACATATTTGACTGTTTTTCAAATATTTTCAACATGACATTCAATCGATTCATCAGTGAGAACGTAGTTTCTATCATGAAAAAAATTAAAAAATTTAAAGGTATTATAAATAGCTAAAGTTATACCTCTACGCTGATATAACTCACTGCTCTGTGTGAGAACTAGATGAACATAACAAGGAGACAGTACTCAAAGAACAAATGCTTATGATAGTTATCATTTTACTAAATTCCCATTATGTCACTATGCTACTTTACAATTCTCTTAATCCTCAAAATAACTCAAAAAGATATTGTCACCATTTTCAAATAGAGTCTCAGAGAGGTTCTATAATCTGATCAAAACTATGCATCTAGTAAGTGACAAAACTGGATTGAGGTCAGTATGTGTGACCTCCTCATAACATTACATATAAGAGGACTCTAACATGCTAAGAGAAAAGGTGCTGCCTCTAAGTCAATAAAGTCTATGGGAAGATGCTAACAATACCATTAAGTTTTCCACCTGAAGATAACCCAAAAGGTTAACAAAATTGCAACTTAAAAGGAAACCAATATAGGGATGTCTGGGTGGCTCTGTCTGTTAAGTGTCTGCGTTCAGCTCAGGTTATGATCTCAGAGTCCCGAATTGGACTCCTTTCTCAGGGTGGATACTGCTTCTCCCTCTGCCTGTCACTCCCCTTGCTTGTACTCTCGCTCTTTCTGGGCAAATAAATAAAATCTTTAAAAAAAAAAAAAAAGGAACGAAAACCAACATAATGAGAATCCATAGTAATTAATAAACTCTCAGGGTAATAACACAAGATTCTTCAATCTTTTTTTTAAAGATTTTATTTATTTATTTGACACAGAGAGAGAGAGAGAGAGAGATCACAAGTAGGCAGAAAGGCAGGCAGAGAGAGAGAGGGGGAAGCAGGCTCCCTGCTGAGCAGAGAGCCCGATGCGGGGCTCGATCCCAGGACCCTGGGATCATGACCTGAGCCGAAGGCAGAGGCTTTAACCCACTGAGCCACCCAGGTGCCCCCAAGATTCTTCAATCTTATGACACAGAAAGTATTTAAGAGAAGACAAACTTCACTAAGTTTGCTGCTAGATAAACCAAACATGAAATGGAAAAAGATACTGTTAAATAACATGGAAGCAGTCAAAAGTTCCTAAATATTGATTATATTTTTTCTATTCCACATGTTAAAATAGTGGTATAGAGAAATATAATCAACATTTAGGTGCTGAGAAGAGAAAGGAAGAGGATAGAAATCAGTTGGACTTAAAGAATGGAGACTTTATTAGAAAGAAACAGGCAGGGGCGCCTGGGTGTCTCAGTGGGTTAAAGCCGCTGCTTTCGGCTCAGGTCATGATCCTAGGGTCCTGGGATCGAGCCCCCCATCAGGCTCTCTGCTCGGCAGGAAGCTTGCTTCCCTTCCTCTCTCTCTCTCTGCCTGCCTCTCTGCCTGCTTGTGATCTTTGTCAAATAAATAAATAAAATCTTAAAAAAAAAAAAACAGGCAAAATCATAAGTAAAGACAGGAAAAGTACAAATGTGCAGCATATATCTAGGGAACCAAATAAGAAAAGTATACATGATTTCATGGGTCATGAGATCAAGCCCTGAGTCGAGCTCCCTGGGCAGAGGGGAGTCTGCTTGAGATTCTCTCTCTCCCTCTGCCCTCTCCCCTCATTCATGCTCTCCCTCCCACTCTCAAATTAATAAAATCTTTTTAAAAATAAAATAAAATAAGTATATAAAGAAACCAAGTAAACCAGAGGTATTGCTTTAGGAGGGTCAATACTTCTTAAACATTCAAATATATATTAAAAGTCACCTTTAGAAAAATCAAATTTAGAACTTTTTATAGGCAAGAGAGAATATTTAAAATGCATAAAATATGAGGCTCCTGGGTGGCTTAGTTAAGTGTCTGCCTTAGGCTCAGATCATGATCTTGGGATCCTGGGATGGAGCCCTGCATCAGGGCCCCCACTCAGAGGGAAGTCTGTTTCTCCCTCTCCCTCTCCTGCCTAAGCTCACACTCTTTCTCAAATAATTAGTCTATAAATAAACAAGTAAATAAATTATTATACCATGTTGTTTTAAGATTAATTTGATCATACCATAGGGCATGATTTAAAATCATGCCTTGGATTTGGTAAAGCATTACAAAGAACATCTGTCACAATTGTATTTATTTATTTATTTTTAATGATTTTATTTATTTGACAGAGAGAGATCACTAGTAGGCAGAAAGGCAGGCATGGTGGGGGGAAGCAGGCACATATAGGTAAATATGACACATATTAAGGTAGAGATAGGTAAAGCTGACACATATAAATACAGCTAGAAATAAGGAAGAAACACAGGTGCTACCAATATCAGCCACAGAGTCTGAGTCTATGGTTTCCTGTGACCTGCTCCACAGAAGACCTCGGCAGCTTCCAACACTGAAGAAACCAATGGCCAGCACAGCCACTGAGAACACCCTGCAAATTTCACTGTTTTGTCCCACAGGTATCTGCTTTGGCTGATGCCAGTTGCCTGAGTCCCTTACCAATCCCCAACAAATACACACACACGTGCGCGCGCACGCACACACACACACACTATACCACCACTGGAGGCCAAGAACCACACCAGCAGCCAGCCTAAGACTCTGGCTGTGCAAGTGCAAACACCAGCCTAGATCCCCATAGGTAACACTCACTGCCATGTGCTCACTCAGGGCTAACCCCTCCAGTTGTACACCTGCATGCTTCCATCTCAACCCATCTCCAGCTTCTACTGCCATGTGCATGCCCAGAGGGAGACTGGACTGTCACAGAAGAGTGCTTCCAGCAACCAGATCCCCACAGCTGTTTCCAGGCCCAGAGCAGGCCCCTGTCTTCTGTCACTGTCCAGCACCACTGCACCACTGCTCTCACTTGTAGCTAGCCCCTCCAACTGTACACCTGCACACCCCTGGCCCATTACCAGCTTCCACAGCTGTGTGCCTGTAGCAAAACCCAGAAGCCACAACAGCGTACACAGACAGCCAGGTTCCCCAAGCTGTCTGCGTGCCCACAATTGTCCTCAGCCCTTGCTGTCTTCCCTGGGCCCCACCACTACATATGTGTTTGCAGTTGGCCACTGCCACACACACACACCTGCTGCTGGCCTTCAGCCAAGAGTGCATACATCAGCACTGGCCACTGCTGCCCTGGTCCCTTGTGGTTGGACCTGGAAACAATGCTGAAGATCACAACAGCCTCTGACATTTCTGTAGACTTCTATAATGTTTGCCAAGGACCATGCAGTTGTTGTTGTGGACTGCAAAAGCCTGAGCCAACAACTCACAATACCTCCTGACTAGTTCTGCCACATGCCCCCCATACTTGACACCAGAGCATAGGGTTATTACATACTCCATCATCCCCCCACCTGCAGCTGAAGATCTTTCCTTACTGAAGTCAGTCTATAAAGCCTAAAAGAGACAACTGCTTCTTAAATATGCAGACAACTATGTAATGATACAGAGATCACAGAGAATCAGGGAAACATGACTCCACCAAAGAAATACAACAAATCTACATAACTGGCTCCAAAGAAATAAAAATACAAGACTTGCCCAACAAAGAATTCAATATAATTTTTCTGAAGATGCTCAGAGACCTACAAGAAAACACAGATAAACAATATAGGGAAAATAATATAAGAGAAAATGAGAAGGTAAACAAAGAGAAATCATTTAAAAATAGAAGTTTTGATGCTGAAGAACACAAGGAAAACATAATGAAATAAACAACAACAAAAAAAGTGGGACTATATCAAACTAAAAAGTTTCTGCACAACAAATGACAACATTAACACAATAAAAAGGCATGCTATGGAATAAGGAAAATCCTTGCAAACCATGTATCTGATAAACTAATATCCAAACATACGTATTTTAAAACCAATTAAAAATGGACAGAGGAGGGTGCCTGGGTGGCTCAGTAGGTTAAAGCCTCTGCCTTCGGCTCAGGTCGTGATCCCAGGGTCCTGGGATCGAGCCCCGCATCAGGCTCTCTGCTCAGCGAGGAGCCTGCTTCCCCCTCTCTCTCTCTGCCTACTTGTGATCTCTCTCTGTCAAATAAATAATAAATAAAATCTTTAAAAAAAAAATGGACAGAGGACCTGAATAGACTTTTTTCTGAAGAAGGCATACAAACAACCAACAGATACATGAAAATGTGCTCAACAACAATAACTATCAGGGAAATGTAAATCAAAACAACAATAAGATACCATCTTATACCTGTGAGAATGGCTATTATCTAAAGGACACGAGGTAACATTTGTTGATGAGGTGTGGAGAAAAAGAAACCCTGGTGCACTATTGCTGGGAATGTAAAGTGGCACTGCCAATGTGGAAAACAGTATGGAGTTTCCTCAAAAAATTAAAAATAAGACTACTGTATGTTTCAACAATCCCACTTCTGGGTATATATCCAAAGAAAACGAAGTCACTGTCTCAAGGAGATAGCTGCTCTCCCACATCCACTGCAACATTATTTATAATACAATAGCCAAGACATAGAAACAATCTAAAAAATGATGAAAATATGATTGATATACACACACATATATATAAATGTATATGTGTATATATATACATATATATACTCATATACACACAATGGAGTATTACTCCCCATAAAAAAGAAATCCTATTTGTGTTGTGACAACACAGATGTTGTTGTGCTAAGTGAAATAAGTCAGAAAGAGAAAAACAAATACTATATGATGCCACATGTGGAACCTAACAATATTGAAAAAGAAACAGAGTAGAATGAGGGTTTCCGGGAGCTGTGGCATGGGGGAAATGGGGAGATGTTGGTCAAAGGGTACAATTTTCAATTATAACATGAATAAGTTCTGAGAATCAAATGTACAACATGGTGACTATGGTTAGTAGTACTGTATTGTATACTTAAAAGCTGCTGTAAGAGCAGAGCTTTAATGTCCTCACCATAACAACACCAATAACAAAATGGTAATTACTTGAGATACAAGATGAATAAACTACCCTCATTGTAGTAGGCATTTTGCAACATATACAGATCAAATAATTTTGACCACCTTAAACTTATATATGCCAATTATATATCAACAAAGCTGTGAAAAAGGAGTTTAAGAATATGCACATTCATAACTTATATAAAGAAAAGCTATTTTTCTTTTTTTTTTAAGATTTTATTTATTTATTTGATAGATCACAAATAGGCAGAGAGGCAGCAGAGAGAGGAGGAAGCAGGCTCCCCACTGAGCAGAGAGCCCGATGTGGGGCTTGATCCCAGGACCCTGGGATCATGACCTGAGCCGAAGGCAGAGGCTTTAACCCACTGAGCCACCCAGGCACCCCAAGAAAAGCTATTTTTCAAAGTGATTGTGCCAAGTACCTGGGTGGCTCAGTCAGTTAAGCATCTGTCTTTGGCTCAGGTCATGATCTCAGGATCCTGGGATTGAGTCCCACATCAGGGTCCCCTCTCAGCACTCTCTGCCCCCTCTCTCCACCCTCACAAAAATAAATATATTTTTTTTTAATAAAAAAAGTGATCGTGCCCTTCCTTGGTGTATATACGAGGAGTTCCTGTTAGTATATACCCTTGTTAACACTTAATATTGTCACACTTTTTAATTTTTGACTGAGAGTCTGAGAGGTATGAAACAGTTTCCCATTGTGGTTAATCTGCAATTCCTTGATTATTCAGTCTTACTGGCTACCTGGATTCCTTCTTTGGTTAAATTTCTGTTTCTTTTGCCTGCTTTCATTGAAATAATTATCCTTTTTTCTGGATTTAAAGTAGTTCTTTATATTTTCTGTATACTAATAATTTGACAGTTTTCAGTATTCAAAATCTTTTTCCATTCTGATTTATTTCAGATTTTCCTGATAATGTATATTGACAAATAGAAATTTTTAATTTTAACATAGTCAAGTTTATCAAACTTACCCCTTATGACTGGCACATTTATGTCTGGTTTTAAAAATCATTTTCTTACCACATAGTAATGAGGATATTCTCTTAAATCATCCAAGAAATTACTTCTACTTTTGCCTTTCATATGTAGGTGTTTAATGACATGAATTTTTGAATATCATGAGGTAGTGCTCCAATTCTATTTTTCCCATGTAAGTATCAATTATCACAGTACCACTATTGAAAATTCCATGTTCTCTAAACTTACCTGTGATTCCATCTCTATCATATATTATGTACCTAAAGGCATAGGTCTGATTTGGGGTTTTAATGCTGTTCAGTTGACCTCCTTGTCTATCTTTATCCTGTCTTAACTATTGTAGCTTTATAATAAGCCTTCCATCTTAGAAAAAGTTTTTTCTCAAATTTTATTTTCACTAGTATCCAAAAAGATGAGCTTCCTAAAAGAAAAAACCTTATAAGAACTTCCTACAAGAAAAAAATTTACAAGAACTTTTATCTGAAAAACTATAAAACATTGCAAAATCAATAAAGACTTAAAAATGGTGATACAAACTATTTTCATGTAATGAAAACATCATCTAGTTAAGAAACTAAATGCTTGCGTTTATTTTTGTGTATAGTGTAACAAAGTAGTCCAGTTTCATTCTTCTGTTTGTGGCTGGCCAGTTTTCCCAACACATCTGTTGGGAAGACTGTATTTTTTTCCACTGGATATTTTTTCCTGCTTTGTTGAAGATTAATTGACCACATAGTTGTGGGTTCACTTCTGGGTTTTCTATTCTGTTCCATTGACCTATATATCTATTCTTATACCAGTACCATACTGTCTTGATCACTACTGCTTTGTAATATAACTTCAAGTCAGGAATTGTGATGTCTCCAGCTTTCCTTTTCTTTTTCAAGGTAGCTTTGGCTATTTGGGGTCTTTTGGGCTTCCATACAAATTTAGGATTGTTTGTTCTAGCTCTGAAAAATGCTATTGGTGTTTTGATAGGAACTGCATTAAATGTGTATAATGCTTTGGATAACATAGACATTTTAACAATATTTGTTCTTCCAATTCTATGAGTGACAGGAAGCCATTAAAATCCTAGACAAGAACACAGGGAATAACCTCTATGCCATCAGCTGTAGCAACTTCTTACTAGATATGTCTCCTGGGGAAAGGGAAACAAAAGCAAAAATAAACTATTGGGTCTTCATCAAAATAAAAAAGCTTCTTCACAGTGAAGGAAATAATCAACAAAACTAAAAGCTAACCTTTGGAATCAGAGAGGATATTTGCAAATGACATATCAAATAAAGGGCTAGTGTCCAAAATATATAAAGAACTTATAAGATTCAATACCCAAAAAGACAAATAATTCAGTTAACAAATGGGCAAAAGACATGAATAGGTATTTTTCCAAAGAAACATAAAAACATGCTCAACACCACTCATCATCAGAGAAATGCAAATCAAAACTACAATGAGATATCACCTCACACCTGTCAGAACAGCTAAAATTAACAACACAGGAAACAAGAGGTGTTAGTAAGGATACAGAGAAAGAGGAACCCTCTTGCAGTGTTGGTGGGAATAAAAACTAGTACAGCCATTCTGGAAAGAAGTATGGAGGTTCCTCAAAAAGTTAAAAATAGAACTACCTTATGATCCAACAACTGCACTACTATGTATTTACCCAAAGAATACAAAAATACTAATCCAAAGGGATACATGCACCGTGATTACCAAGAGCCCAAATGTTCATTGACTGATGAATGGATAAAGATGCAGTAGATAAATGATCTAGATGATAGATAGAGAGATGATAGATAATAGATTGATGATGATGATAGATGATAGATAGATAGATAAATGATAGATAGAAATATACACAATGGAATACTTCTCAGCCATGAAAAAGAATGAAATCTTGCCATTTACAATGACATGAATAGAGCTAAAAGGTATTATGCCAAGCAAAATAGGTCTGTCAGAAAAATATGATTTCAACAAACAAAACAAAACAATCATGGGGGGAGAAAACAAAGAAACAGACTCTTAACTATACAGAACAAACTGATTGTTACCAGAGGGGAGATGGATGTGGAGATGGGTTAAATTAACTCAAAATGGATCATAGATTTAAATGTAAAATGCAAAAATATAAAACTTCTAGAAGATAATATAGGAGAAAATCTAGATTATATTAGGTTTTAAGATGACTTCTGGATACAACAAAACACAATCCATAAAGAAAAAAACCAATAATTTCAATTTCATTAAAATTAAAAACTTCCATTCTACAAAAGGTACCATTAATAGAATGAAAAGAGAATACACACAATGAGAGAAAATCTTTGCAGTTATCTGACAAGGTGCTTATGTCCACAATATACAAGGAACACTTAAAACTCAATAAGGAAGCAAGTAACCCAATTAAAAATGAGTAAAATATCTGAACAAATACCTCACCAAAGATGGCAAAAAAATATGAAAAAATTCTCCACATCAGATATTACAAATTAAAACAATGAGATATCAGTAAATAATTTTTAGAATGGCTAAAATCCAAAATTCTGACAACACCAAATGTTGACAAAGATACAGAGCAACAAGAATTCTCATTCGCATTGTTGGTAGGAATATGAAATGATGCATCCCCTTTGCAAAACAGTTTGACAGTTTCTTACAAAACTAAACATACATTTACTATATGATCCAGAAATTGCATTCCTTGGTATATAACTAAATCAGTTGAAAAACATAGCCATACTAAAAACCTAAGTTTGCAGCAGCTTTTCTGTAATCACAGAAAATCAGAAGCCACCAAGCTGTCTTTTAATAGATAAACTGATTTTAAAAACTATGACATATCCACACAATGGATTACTATTTATTAATCAAAAGAAATTAGCTATAAAACCATAAAAATCATTAAGCAGGAAACTTAAATGCGTATTTCTAAGTAAAAGAAAGACTATATGAATCCAAATATATAACATTCTTGGAAGGGCAATATTATAGAGATATCAAAAAGATCAATGATTGCCAAGGACTCAGATGGATGGATGGACAAATGAATAGGTAGAACATGGGATTCAAAACAGTGAAACTCTTCCGTATGATACTAAAATGGTGGATATATGACATTATACATTTGTCAAAACCTATAGAACTCTATAGCACAAATATTGAACCCTATGTAAACTACAGAGTTTAAGTAATAATTATCAATATTTGTTCATTGATTTTAATGTAGGTAGCACATTAATGCAAAATGTTAATAAAACTTTGTGTAAGGTGTAAGAGGCAGAGAATGTGTTTTCTGCTCAATTTTTCTATAGATCTAAAACTGCTGTAAAAAAATTAGTTCCATGGGTGGCTCAGTTGGTTAAGCATCTGCCTTCAGCTCAGGCCATGATCCCAAGGTCCCAGGATCGAGTCCCACATCAGGCTCTTTGCTCAGTGGGGAGCCTGCTTCTCCCTCTGTCACTCCCCTTGCTTGTGCGCTCACACACTCTCTCTAATAAATAAATAAGTCCTTTTTTAAAAAGTTAATTCCATTAATTATAAAATGAAGGAACATCAATATTAAATAGTGGTATAAAAACACAGTGGAATACAAGGTAGCTTTTGTCTTATTGATTAGGCTATGGTATCAAATGGAATTTAGATAATGGGAAGAGATGAGAATAAAATTTGTCTGGATAATAAGAAAAGGAGTACTTTTAACAGAAAAGAAGTGCATACAAGTAAAACTGAGCAATACTGAGATAGTAGATATATACCAAAGGAGACCAGGGACTGAGGCAGCTACCATGGAAAAAGATAGCTCATGGATACAGAGAACATATTGGTGGTTCCCAGACATAGGGGGTGGAAGTGGGGTGGGCAAAACAGGTGAAGGAGGTCAAAAGATACAAATTCCCAGTTATAAAATAAATAACTCATAGAATAGAATGTACAGAATGGCATCTATAGTTAATAGTGCTATATTGCATATCTGAAAGTTGCTAAGAGAGTAGATCTTAAAAGCTCTCATCACATGAAAAAAAATCTTACAGGGTGTGGTGATATGTTAACTAGACTTATTGTGATGATCATTTTGCAATATGTACAAATATCATACATTTGAAATTAATGTAGTATTGTATGTCAATTATACCCAATTCAATGAATGAATGAAGAAAGAGAAAGCAATAGACAGAATATTTTTAAATCACTACTAACATTTCTACTATTATATTTTATTCTTTTGGTTTCGTTGAAGGATATAATCCATCAGCCCATATGTGGACATAAAGACTCCTGGTTTTGTCCATGATAGAGCATCAGGGACTAGAATTATCCTTTCACCTTAAAACAATTAAAATCTGGACAAAAATATGGGAAAAAGAAATATTCAGACATTCGAAAAGTGCAAGGCAGTAATCTCTGAAAGAAGGAAAACAAAGTAACAGAGCCCTTTGATACCCCATCTTACTTCCTGAAGTTTCCAGGCCACAGCATAAGGATAGGGTACCCAAACAGAGTCTATTATTCTCCTAGAGTTGAGAGAAAAGGTTTAGAATTTTGGAAGCCCAAAGCAGCTAGAATTCACAGGGCACAGTATTAGAGAGAAGACAGCTGCACAGATAGAGAGCTCCATAGAGGTGCAGAGGGATTTCCTTGAGGTAGAAAGAAGCTTTCACCATCCACTCCAAAGATGTAGATATCTTTCTATCTATCTAGTCATTCGGGACTCTCTTGGATCAAAGGTGTCTGCAGAACTTGGGAGCACTGTAGCATCAAGCTGCCCTTGGCTTAAATATGGCAACATTAGTTGAAAAGCAGAAGCTGAAAAAGGACAGGATTCCCATCAACTTTTTCCAACCAAATCTTATTTTCCACTTCTAAATTGTATTCTATAGCATACATTACATGATTGCTTCAAAATTCTTTCCAGTACTAAGATAAACAAGGTAATTTCTCCTTTCTGTTGATAAGTAGTCATAAGTTTAACATACTAGTTCTAGCAGCTGTTTATATTCATGAACTGACAGGTATTCAGCTGTTGTCAAGGAATTAGTGCATATGAGATGATCTATAATTCGTAGAAACAAAATCTGCAAATTTATCACTGTTCATCTCAAAGGCCTAGCATTCCTGAAACAATTCAGTAGCATACTTCAATCCAAACTAAAAATTCTTCAGTCCAAGTGATAGCAAGGTATTCCTCAAAAATGAGTCTATTTTTTTGTAGCATGTAGCCTTAACTAGGAATTTCAATACTTGCTTGATAGCTCAACTGTATGATTCCAACTCCAGGCGATCTATGTTATTACCACAACAATGACTTTAAATTATAAAAAATTATAGAAGTTAATGCACTAAACATAAATTATTAACACAATAATGCTTAAACAAGTGGAAACTTACGTGGATCAGTTGCAGAAACATCTCTAAATTCTTCAGTTGAGTGAGTTTTTATGAATTCTGAAATAATATTAAGTTTGTCATGTTTCAAATATCAACCATATGTATTGAGTTTAAATTTCATAGTTTTTTTTAAATAACTCATTAAAAAGAAAGAAAAACAATAGAACTGCCAACATGGAAATCCTCACAGTCAGGCAACAAATATAAATATATGAATGAATGTATATAAAAACTAAGTGATATGAACTCATCATTTTCTCAACAATGCTGGTTTTTCCTCTTTTATTCTCTTAGTTAATGTTATCATGATTTAATCTCCCTTCTTTTCATATCCAATCAAGTTTTGCCCATTTTACCAGTAAATTTTCTCAAATCTGCCCTTTTTCGTCTTGTTTGTGTTCTAATATAAGCACTCATCATACACATAAAACAAAGCAATAACTTCCCTCTCCTATTCCTAGTCCCTAAATGTAGCTTCTACAAATAGCCAGAATAATCTGTATGTAATTGAATCCAACAATGCCACTTCCCTACAAAAAGTCTTCAGTGGTTCCCTATTACATATATTTAAAAAAAAATCCTTAGCACGCCATCCAGTACCTCTGACTGGTTCTCTCTTACCTACTTATTGCTTCACATTCTAATACCATTCTATTTATAACTCCCTATTCATTCTGTTTGTTCATGCTACATCCTCTTTGTAAAATAGCAGATACCTCACTTCTTCACTTGACTAAATCCTAGTCATCCTTTAAGGTTGCATAAAATCTTCTCAACTTTCTTGGGTTGAACAAATTGGCTATCTGTGGACTCACTGCAAATCACATAAAACTTTTACCATGGATTACACTATATATTAAAGTGATGCATAATATGCTTGTGTCCTTACTAATTCATGTATTTTACGGTGGCTAAAAACCAAGGTTTATTTGTTTTGTACAACTTCTGGAATCTGAAACATAAGAACTTTTATTGAAAATATCAAACTCACAACTGAATATCTTTTTTAACTTGCTACTGTATAATTTTATGGCTAAATTTTTAAACTGTAAGTTGCAAAATGTTAATGTAATGTAGAAAACCCTATAAATGCTAAACATGTATAAAGTATTATCACCTTCGATTGTCTGCTGTACAACTTCATTACTATGTACTGTTCCTGGTGAATTTTCAGTATCCCTGTTAAAATTTTAATAAGTACATTTATTTATTATCAGAGAGTAAGAGCTTAAATTATACTTAAGAAATAAAATATATGCTCTAGATATATGTAGTTTGTAAAATAGAACTTAACATAATCTTTAACCTTTATTCAGACACTAAGGTAAATTAGTATAATTGCAATCAAACAGGTATAAAATCACACTATGCAATTCTATGAATGCTATATATTCCATGAATATAATTAGGTATTCCAACAATATTAACAACAAATATAACAAAAGTAAATTGGGTAGAAGTATGACATTTCTTTTCATATTGTTATTGTTAAGAGCACAAGTTCTAGAGTCAAACCGCTTGGCTCAAAACTTGTTTTACCCACTTACTAATTTATGACTTTAGTAAGTTCTTAATCCCTCTGACTTACAGTTTCTTCATCTATTAAAATTGGGGTATTAGGTACATACATCATAAAGTAGTGGTAAGGATCCAGTACATGTAAAGTTACAAGGAAAATGCCTGTACACATCAGACACTTCAATTTCAGGTATTACTATTAACATACAGTCTGAAACTAATTTTGTACTTTACAACAGACAGCTCAAGTGAGTCTATCTGACTAAGGATCTAGTTAATGGGCACCTACTGGAGCTACCTCAAGTGCCATTCCTTTCATTCCTTTAAATCTAATCATTGACAGAGATATAAATAAAGTAACTGCATAATAAATAGTAGTCCCTCCCGTGCTCGCTTCGGCAGCACATATAATAGTAGTCCCTCCCAATTACTCTCTATTTTAACACTATCGAAGGGTCTTTTGTATATGTTTAATGCAAAAAAAATGGCTATATGTAAACTTTTACTTGGATAAGTTACTATACCAGATATAGTTGGCAATAACAGAATAATGGGAACAAATGAGGTGATTTAATTCAGATACTCATAAAGTTACACATATTTATTTACTGTTTATATGTGATAAGAAACATTTAGCTGTGTGTGACTAGTTCTGAAGTTGAGGAAACCTTCCTTCCAGGAGACTCACAGAGATCATTAATTCATAATACAAAATTACTAGGTATGGGCATACATTATTTTATTGTTTCACTTCACTGCACTTCAAAGACTGCATTTTTTACAAATTGGTTTGTGGCAACCCTGCATACAAAAAGTCTATCAATGCCATTTTTCCAACAGCATCTGTTCACCTTATGTCTCTGTATCATGTCATATTTTGGTACTTCTCACTATATCTTAAGCTTTTTCATTATTATTATATTTGTTACGGCTATCTGTGATCACTGATCTTTGATGTTACTATTGCAATTGTTTGGGGGTACCATAAACCATGTCCGTATATGGCAGCAAACTTAACAAAAACTGTTGTGTATGCTCTGACTGCCCCACCAACTAGCCTCTCTTTCCCTCTCTTTGGGCCTTTCTATTCCCTGAGACACAACAATACTGAGATTAGGCCAGTTAATAACTTTATATTGGCCTCTCAATGTTCAACCTACAGAAGAGTCTCTTGTCTCTCACTTTAAATTAAAAACTGGAAATGATTAAGGTTAGTGAGGAAGGTACATCAAAAACCAAGAGAGGCTGAAAGCTAGACCTCTTGCATCAGTTATTCAAATTCTTAATGCAAAGGAAAAGTTATTGAAGGGAATTAAAAGTAATACTCCAGTGAATACACAAATGATTAAGAAAGCAAATAGTCTTATTCCTGATCCAGAGAAAATTTACTGGTCTGGACAGATCAAACCACCCACATTTTTCACTTAAGCCAAAGCATAATTCAGAGCAAAGCCCTAAATCTTCAATTCTATGAACGCTGAGAAAGATGAGGAAGCTGCAGGAAAAAAAAAGTCTGGAGCTAACAGAGGTTGGTTCATAAGGCTTAAGGAAAAGCAGCCATCTCCATAGCATGAAAACAAAGGGTGAAGCAGTATGTGCTGATACAGAAACTGTGGCAACTTACTCAGATCTAGCTAAGATAATTAATGAGGGTAGCTACACTAAGTGACAGATTTTCAATGTAGACAAAACAATCTTTTATTGGAAGAAGATGGTGCCTAAGCTTTCATAGCTAGAGAGAAGTCAAAAGCTTCAAACAACAGGCTGATTCTCTTATTAGGAGCTAATACAGATGGTGACTTTAAGTTAAACCAATGCTCATTTACCATTTTGAAAATCCTAAGGCCCCTAAGAATTATGTTAGAGAGCTTGGAAGATGATGGCAGAGTGGGAGAACCCTAGGTTCACCTGATCCCATGAATACAACTAGGTAACAATCAAATCATCCTAAATACCCCCAGAAGACTGGCAGAACAAATTCTAGAGCTAAAAGCAGAGAAGAGGCCACATCAAAGAAGGCAGAAGTAGGGAGATACCATTTGGGAGAAAAAAAAAATGTGGCCCTGTGGTGGGTAGGGAGCTGCAGTCATAGAGCAGGGCAAGCGACAGAATAGAGCCCATATAGGGAAGATAAACAAGAGCAATTGCCTTGAAAAGCAAGGGGGACTGAATTTTGTGAATTCTTGCAACCGTGGAGCTTAAACCTGGAATTTTAAAGATCAGTGTGTTTGGCTGGGGGAGACCCTAGAGGGCACTGAGGTTACCCTTGGAGAGAAGGCAAGGTTAATAGCCTGTGAACATTCAGCATGGAAACAGTGATCTGAAGAGTGCCTAGGACTCCCAGTGGGGAGGTTATTTGCTCATCTCCCACCATATCCCAGACAGGCAGTGTTCACAGACCCCTCCAGGAACAAAAGAACTGGCAGGTACTGTGCCAAAACCTCCCAGATGCTGTGAAAACAGTCTAAGAGGCAAGTTTATAGCAATAAAGGCCTACATCAACAACAATAACAACAACAAATCTCAAATAAACAACCTAACCTTACATCTATAGGAGCTAGAAAAAGAACAAAACCCAAAACCAGCAGAAGGAAGGAAATAATAAATTAGAGCAGAAATAAATGATACCAAAGCTTGAGTCTGTCTCTAAGGATCTAGATCCTGATGCTGAAGCTCACTCCATCTCAGGACTGTGACCGGGATCTCTAAGATTTTGACCCCATATCTTCAAGTTTCCACCTTGAACCAGAAATCACCAATCCTGTCCCTGTGGTGTTGTTGTTGTTTTTTAAGATTTTATTTATTTAAAAGAGACAGAGAGAGCAGGAGCAGAGGTAGGGACTGAGGGAAAGGGAGAGGGAAGATGACTCTCCTACCTCCCTTGTGCACAGAGACCCAGGCAGGGCTGATTCCAGGACCCTGAAATTATGGCCTGAGCCAAGGTCAGATGCTTAACCAACTGAGCCAACCAGGTGCCCTTGTTCCCCTGGTTCTTGAGCCAGTGTGCACCTCAACCACACCAAAGCCCCAGACCTGAAACTCCCCTCTCTCATCCAGACTCACTACTACACCCAAGGTCCTGGCCACTAGCCCCATGGTGCTCCCTGCACCTGCCAGCCCTCTCCCACCCTTCTCCTGCCCCGATTATGGTCAAGACTTCTGCCACTGCTCTGGACTGAGCTAGCACTGCTGCTCCTACCGCGGCAAGAAGCCATACCACTGCCAGACTTGCAGTAAGTCATTTGGCCATGGCACCATGCTAGTACAGCACTGCAGCAACCGCACTGGTGGGTGGCCCAACCCAAACACCCTCTGCGGCAAAGCTCTCAGCTGGCACTCCACACTGCTGAAGCACTGAGGCAGCCACAGCCACAAGAAGCCGCAGCACTGCCCTATGTGTGTCAAGGCATTGAGCATGGCTTGCTGCTAATGCAGCACCTGCACATGTACAGCAGCCCTCAGCCCTGCAAGTGCCCAGTGTGCACCAAGGGCATCAGGCAGGGCTCAGCACTGTTGAAGCACCTGCAACTGCACACTGGCAGTTCCCATGCCTACAGTGCAGCAAGGCCTTCGGCCAGAGCTTAGCACTGCCACAATGCCAGTGCCCGTGCACGCACAAGTGCACACACACACACACGGCAGAGCACCCCTACCACTGTCCCCACTGCCGCAACGCCTTCAGCCAGAGCTCCAACTTGCTGCAGCACCTGCAAAGCCACACCAGCAAATGGTCCGATGCCTGTCCCCACTCTCAAAGGCCTTCAGTGGGAGAGCTCCTCCCTGCTGATGCAGCACCTGCATATGTATTCCAGAGTGTGCTCCCTACCACTGTCAGCTCTGTGGCAAGGCTTTCTGACAAGCCTCTAGCCTCACCAAGCACAAGTGGGTGTGTGAGGGTATAGCTGCCACCACAGGTCAGGGCCTCAACCCTGCTTCAATGTTGAGGCCAGAGCATGTCTCCCTCCTGAGTCTTGATGCTCTCTGTTCTTGGCTCTGGCCTGGGTCTCAGCCCTGACACCAGCTCTGGCCTTGGTCCTCACCCTAGCTCTGTGCAATACTCCCTCCCTAATCCTACCCCAAAGTTATTTCTGGTTCTGAATCTACCCTCACCCCTGATTCTGTCATATCTTCTGACCCTAAGCCTCATCACAAGGCCAATTCTGACTTGTGGCCAGCCTTGACTATTGATCTGATCCCACCCCTATCAGGATCCTGTGCCCAGCCCCAACTCCAACTCTGAGTCTCAGCCTGAACCCTGCTCTCCCACCCATGACATTGTTAGTGCAGCCCTCCCTACTGGCTAGAGTCCTGAGTGAGTGTAGGAGCAAGGGACTGGCCCCATGGCTGAAGGGGACTCCCAACACTCAAGAGGGCCTGGGGAAGTTGGATGGCATGTTGTTAAGTAAAATCCTCCCACTGCCTCCTGAAAAAAAAAAATAAAAAAGGATATAGAATCTAAAAAACCAAGACGAAGAAAACCAGACAAAGAGAGAAAAAAAACAGATAAATAAAATGAAAAGGAACTGGTTCTTTGAAAAAATAAATAAAATTCATAAGCCTCTAGCCAGACCCATCAAAAAGCAAAGAGGAAAGGACCCAAACAAAATTACAAATGAAAGAGGACAAATAACAACTAACACCACAGGAATACCAACAACTATAAGAGAATATTACAAAAAACTACATGCCCACAAATTGGGCCACCTAGAAGAAATGGTAAATTCCTAGAAACATATAAACTACCAAAACTGAGGCAGGAAGAAATAGAAAATTTGAATAGACCAATTACCAGCAAGGGGATTAAATCAGTAATCAAAACTCCCAAAGAACAAAAGTCCAGGACCAGACAACTTCATAGGTGTATTCTACCAAAAGTTTAGAGTTAATATGTACTCTTCTCAAACTATTGCAAAAAATAGAAAAGGAAGTAAAACTTCCAAATCCATTCTATGAGGCCAGTATTACCCTGACACCAAAACCAAATAAAGACTCAACTAAAAAAGAGAAATACAGGCCAATATCTTTAATGAACACAGATGCAAAAATCCTCAATGAAATATTAGCAAACCAAATCCAACAATTAATTTTAAAAAATCATTCACTATAATCAAGTGGGATTTATTCCTGTGTTGCACAAATGGTTTAATATTTACAAATCAGTCAACATGATACATGACATCAGTAAGAGAAAGGATAAAGAAACCATATGATCCTTTCAATAGATGCAGAAAAAGCATTTGACAAAGTACAACATCCACTCATGACAAAAGCCCTCAACAAAGTAGGTTTAGAGGGAATATACCTCAATACCTCAATAAAGGTCATATATGAAAAACCCACAACAAATATCATCCTTAATGAGGAAAAACTGAGAGCTTTCCCCCCAAGGTCAGGAATAAGACAGGGATGTCTACTCTCACTAGTTTTATTCAACATAATACTAGAAGACCTAGCCACAGCAATCAGATGACAAAATGAAATAAAAGGCATCAAAACTGGGGCGCCTGGGGACGCCTGGGTGGCTCAGTTGGTTAAGCGGCTGCCTTCGGCTCAGGTCATGATTCCAGCGTCCGGGGATCGAGTCCCACATCGGGCTCCTTGCTTGGCAGGGAGCCTGCTTCTCCCTCTGCCTCTCTGCCTGTGCTCACTCGCTCTCTCTCTCTAACTAATAAATAAAAAAAAAAAAATTAAAAAAAAAAAAAAACTGGGGCACCTGGTTAGCTCAATGGGTTAAAGCCTCTGCCTTCGGCTCAGGTCATGATCTCAGGGTCCTGGGATGGAGCCCCGCATTGGGCTCTCTGCTCATCAGGGAGCCTGATTCCCTCTCTCTCTCTCTCTCTGCCTACTTGTGATCTATCTATCAAATAAATAAATAAAATCTTTTAAAAAAAAGGCATCAAAACTGGTAAGGAAGAAGTAAAACTTTCACTATTTATAGATAACATGGTACTCTATAATATAGAAAACCCTAAAGACTCCCTCCAAAAAAACTGCTAGAACCAATAAATGAATTCAGTAAACTCACAGTATACAAAATTACTATGCAGAAATCTATTGCACTTCTATACCTAATAATGAAGCAGCAGAAAAAGAACTTAATAAAACAACCCCATTTACAACTGCACCAAAAATAGCAAGATACCTAAGAATTAACCTAACCAAAGAGGTGAAAGATGTGTACTCTGAAAACTATGAAACACTAATGAAAGAAATTAAAGACAACACAAAGAAATGGAAAGACTTTCCATGCTCATAGTTTGGGAGAACATATACTGTTAAAATGTCTATACTATTCAAAGCAATCTACAGATTTAATGCAATCTCTAAAAAAAATACTAATAACATTTTTTACAGCAGAACAAAAAGTCCTACAATTTATATGGAATGATCCTGAAATGATCCTGAATTTCCAAAGCAATTTTCAAAAAGTAAAACAAAGGTGGCGGTGTCACAATTCATACTTCAAGTTATATTACAAAGCTACAATAACCAAAAAAGTAGATGCTGCACAAAAATAGACATATAGATCAATAGAAAAGAACAGAAAGCCCAGAAATGAACCCACAGTTATACGGTCAGTTAATCTTCAACAAAGCAGAGAAGAATACCCAATGGGAAAATCAGTCTCTTCAACAAATGGTTTTGGGGAAAATGGACAGCAATATGCAAACGACTGAAAATGGACCACTTTTGTAAAGCATACACAAAATAAATTCAAAATGGATTAAACACCCATATATGAGACCTGAAACCATTAAAATCCTAGAAAAGAACATAGGCAGTACTGTCTCTGACATTGGCCACAGCAACTTCTTATTAAATATATCTCCTGAGGTAAGTGAAACAAAAACAAACTATCAAAATAAAAAACTTTTGCACAGTGAAGGAAACAGTCCACAAAACTAAAAGGCAAGAGATATAATGGGAGAAGATATTTGCAAATGACATATCTGATAAAAGGTTAGTATCCAAAATATATATAAAGAAATGATACAAATCAACACCAGACAAAAAAAACAAATAATCCAATTTACAAAGGAGCAGAATACACAAACAGACACTTTTCCAAAGAAGGCATCCAGATGGTCAACAGACACATGAAAAAGTGCTCAACATCACTCTGCATCAGGGAAATACAAATAAAAACTACAATGAGATTTCACCTCACACCTGTAAGAACAGCTAAAATTAACAACACAGGAAACAACAGGTGTTGGCAAGGATACAGAAAAAGAGGAACCTTCTTGCACTGTTGGTGGGAATGTAAACTGGTGCAGCCACTCTGGAAAACAGTATGGAGGTTCCTAAAAAAGTTAAAAACAGAACTATCCTATGATCCAGTAATCCCAATACTGGGTATTTACCCAAAAAATATAAAAAAACTCGAAAGGATACATACATACCAATGTTTATGTAGCATTATTTACAATAACCAAATTATGGAAACAGCACAAGTGTCCATCAACTGATGAATGGATAAAGAAGTGGTATATTTTTACACAATGGAATATGATTCAGCCATAGAGAATGAGATCTTGCCATTTGCAATGACATGGGTGGTGCTGGAGAGTATAACGCTAAGTGAAGTAAGTCACTTAGCAGAAAGACAAATATCATATGATTTCACGTACATGTGGATTGAAGAAACAAGCAGGCAAAAGTGGGGAAAAAGAGAGAAAGAAATAAATTAAGAAACAGATTCTTAATTTCAGAGAACAAACTGATGTTTACCAGAAGGGAGGAGGATGGGTGGTGGCCTGAAAGAGGTGATGGGGATTAAGGCATGCACCGGTTGTGATGAGCACCGGGTGATGTATCAACAATTCTGCTGAATCACTATATAATCACTAAATAAAAAATAAAATAACAAAAGTTGAATAAGTCAAAGATCTAATGTACAACCTGGTGTTTACAGTTAACAATACTATTGGATACCTGAAATTTGCTGAGAGTGGATGTGAAGTGCTCTCACCACAAAAAAAAAAAGTAACTGTGTAAGGTGGAATAAAAGTCATGAAGAGTATTCTGTGATGATAACTTATTCATCTATTTAATTTTAAGACAGCTTAACCTCAAATATCAAAAGTGAGTGTCAACAGTTAATAGAACTATCATTATAATCATTATTTGAATCTTCCTCCCATCTGTCAAAAAAGGCTATTCTCAACTGAAAAATAGGAAATTATTCTTTGGAGCATAACTCTGCCCCTTTGAAATTTTTAATAATGCTGTTTATAAATAATTAATTATTTAATGATATACCAGTTTCCTACTTATTATAGAAGCTACATAATCAAACTGAGGGAAGATTTTAAACCCAGATATTCAAAGCGAGCCATGTTTAATAGAACTTTCTAACAACAACCCCATTGGCTACTAGGCATTTGAAATGTGGCTCATGTAACAGAAGAATTGATTTTTTAATTAAATTGAACTCAATTTTAATTTTAGTAGCCACATGTGACTAGTGAGTACTGATTGGACAGTGCCATTTCAAACTATTAAATATTTCGGGAGACAAACCATAAGAGACTCTTAATCTCACAAACAAACTGAGGATTGCTGGGGGAAAGGAGAAGAGGGACAGGGTGGCTGAGTTATGGACACTGGAGAGGGTATGTGCTATGGTGAGTGCTGTGAATTGTGTAAGCCTGATGATTCACAGACCTGTATCTCTGGGGCAAATAATACATTATGTATTAATAAAAATAATGTAAAACAAAAATTTCACATAGGAACAAGCTGCCTATTTGATTTGATTTAGAAACTCTATGTAGAGTATAATATCTGAACAATTATCTTACATGCATTACTAGTTATACAGCCACTCATTGCTTCAAATTCTATTAACTCTTATATTTCACTTACTTGGCTTTAGACAATGGGGCTGTTGAGGAGTGTTTGGTCCGTTGTTTAAGGAGATTTTTCAGTTCTTCTAGTTTTTGCACTTGCTTTACTACTTGTGCAATGCTTAAAGTGACTGTTCTGTCAGGTGTTGGACACTCTGCCTCTAAAAAGGTTTGATCTTTACTTATCTAAAATGATAAGATTAGCCAATTACTTAGGAAATACCCATTTTGCTCCTATACCTCAAAGAAATTTCATCATTTTATTTACTATATTTGAATAACTTTTATAATACTCTTATCTATAGCTATAATCAAATACTGCTATTTCATAAATATAATTTTGAGTAATTACCTAACAGAATTATAGATAAGTGTTGACTTTTACATGTCAAAAATCTTCTGTTTATTATTTTAATATATAAGAATTTTAAGTTCAATAATAATTGAAACAGGATCAGTCAAGGGTAATTCAAAATACTTACAAGAGAATTCTAAAGTAATTGCTTCCCCAAAATCCTTTCTAAGAATAGTCTTACTTAAGATAAATATGGAAAGACATTAATTTGCTCTCAAAAGCAATACCTTCTACTAACTCCCAGAAGTTAATATATAAAAATCTATGAAACTGGCATTCCTTGGTCTGTCTGGGAAAAACTGAGACCCATTTGGGTGTCTCAAGACTTTTAGAATAGGCCAAACTACAGAATAATGAGGAATCAGGAGAATCAGTAAGATCCACAGAATAATATGATAGACCACAACTGATATCCTAAGTGTTAATCTGCTTAAACAAAGCTGAGCAGAAGAAAGGAGAAGAAGAAGAAGAAAGAAGAAAGGAGGAGAAGGAAGAAGAAAGGAAAAAGAGAAGAAAGTAACAGGAGTAGTAGTAGTCGTTGTCGTCATCATCATCGTCGTCGTCATCAAGGCATAACCTAAAACCTAGCAAAGAGAAATTCTAGCAATGGGATTTAAAATTTCAGGGGCACCTGGGTGGCTCAGTGGGTTAAAGTCTCTGCCTTCGGCTTGGGTCGTGATCCCAGGGTCCTGGGATCAAGCCCCGCATCGGGCTCTCTGCTCAGCAGGGAGCCTGCTTCCCTTCCTCTCCCTCTGCGGGCCTCTCTGCCTACCTATGATCTCTGTCTGTCAAATAAATAAATAAAATCTTTAAAAAATAAAATAAAATAAAATAGACTTCATTTAGTAATGCCTACTTGTAATGGAATTAGGATATAATAGCAGGACGTATATACTGGGCAATGAACCACAAGTCTGAAATTGAGGGATGCAGAACAGATGGAAGGGAAATAGGAGATGTATGGAAACTCTATGGACAAAGGCATGATCCCAAAGAGGGGACATAATTTGGTGTATCAGATATATTGCCAAATCATAAATGGAGTCTAAAAGTGATGTAGCAATAGCCAGTTATCAGTTTATTGCCTTTCATCTAAAAATCCATTCTGCTAATAATAGTGGAACATTTCTCTCTTGACAGGTGTCATGTTAACCCTTTAATAGAGGGTCCTAGACACTACAGAAAGAAGCAGCTTTCTTCCTAAGTCTGTCATCTCTCTCTGCTTAATCCGAGGACTACTATTACCTAGTAGAGCTCACTCCAGAAAGTTTCAACATCCCCAACCCCATAGGTATCTTCCTCACAAGGTCCCTAGCATGACTCATTCACTTGGGCAGCTTCTCCCAGAATTTCTTAGCAAAATCTACCAGTGCAGAACCTCCCTCTGGGAAGCTTTCCAGAATATCACACTTGTAGACAGCTAGAAGTACACCACCTCCCTGGAAAATGGCTTTTCCCAGCACCACAGCACCATGTACTGCCATCATGATCAGCTTCCCAGTAAATCCCAGTTCCACCAACATGGCACCCCAGCAAACTTCTCTGCCACTTGGTGGTGACAGCTGCTCCTTCTTCACAAGGTGTGGACCTTAGTCCTGAGTTAGGGAGAAGGTAAGGGTAGGGCTATTGAGATTTGTTCCTTCCTTAAGTGCTATGCTTCCATCCTATCAGTAGAGGCTGTTCTTTATACCCTCTATCCCTGTATTTTTTAGAGTTGTCTGTATCACTTTACAGGTATTCTCCTGTTATAATAATTCTCTATGTTAAACTTTCCCTATTCAGATTACTGTGTAGTTCTCAGCTTTTGATCAGTCCCTAATTGACACCCTGTATTTCTCATTAGGAATTCAATTTAAATGTAAGTACTTTCTGGGAGAAGAGATGATGTCACATAACTAAAGGAATGTGGAGTAGACAATGAGATTATAGGTTATAAGATTTCATCAAACAGACATACTGGACACAGGTTCCAGCAGAACAACTCTGAAGCTCATAGGCTATATACTTATCCTACATTTCTCTGCTATGGTTCATCATACATTATGAAAGCTTTCACATGTATCTTGTTAATGCAACATGATAACAAGCATATAAAAACCTCACCAGCATGTACTAACAATAAAATGTGTCAGCAATAAGTATGAGATTATTCCACAATTCTCAAATCTTAGTATACATAATAACCCTCTTAAAAAATCCTATTAAAAAGGCAGATTCCTAACTTATACACACACAAGAAAACTTGAACTCAGTAAGTCTGACTTGGAATTCTGAAATGTGCATTTGTAACAGATATCTTGGGTGATATTAAACATGATCCATCAAATATATTTTAAGAAACACTCAACAAAAGGCAGAAGATAATACAAATACTTGAGCAATGTATTGGATACACCAAATTAAGTAACTACTCCAAAGAATTAATTACGGATCTAAAAACTGAAAAATTTAGAATTCCAGATCAGAAGTTTAGATGTATACTGAAGATTCCTCTTGGTGAACATGAATGCATAAATCAGTATTTCAGGAATACCAGAAATGACAGTAACTGGCACTAAGGTGTAGATAGTAGATACAGAGAAAAATAGACACGCATGATAGCTATTTAGGTTATAAAATCGAAAGGACTCAGGAATGTACTGAATATTAGGAAATTGAGTTGTCAAGGTAAATGACCACACTTCTGGTTTACCCAACTGGATATATACTACTGCCACTCACTAAGATAGGGAATACTGGAAGAAGTAAAAGTTTAAGTGTAAAAGATTCTTGGTTTTACCAGCCAGAATGGCTAAAATTAACAGGTCAGGAAATGACAGGTGTTGGTGAGGATGCAGAGAAAAGGGAACCCTCCTACACTGTTGGTGGGAATGCAAGCTGGTGCAACCACTCTGGAAAACAGTGTGGAGGTTCCTCAAAAAGTTTAAAATAGAGCTACCATATGACCCAGCAATCACACTACTGGGTGTTTACCCTAAAGATAAAAATGTAGTCATCCAAAGAGGCATGTGCACCCAAATGTTTATAGCAGCAATGTCCACAATAGTCAAACTATGGAAAGAACCTAGATGTCCATCAACAGATGAATGGATAAAGAAGATGTGAAAAATAAATAAATAAATAAGATGTGTTATATATATACAATGGAATACTATGCAGCCATCAAAATAAATGAAATCTTGCCATTTGCAACAACATGGATGGAACTAGAGGGTATTAGGCTGAGGGGAATAAATCAATCAGAGAAAGACAATTATCATATGATCTCTCTGATATGAGGAATTTGAGAGACATGGTGGGGGGAAACAAGATGGGATTGGGAGGGAGAAAAACCATAAGAGACTCTTAATCCCACAAAATAAACTGAGGGTTGCTGGGGGGGTGGAGGGAGTCAGGATAGGGTGGCTGGGTTATGGACACTGGAGAGGGTATGTGCTATGGTGAGTGCTGTAAAATGTGTAAGCCTAATGATTCACAGACCTGTACCCTGGGGCAAATAATACATTATATGTTAATAAAAAAAAATTCTAAGTTTTGACTCATTGGTTTTGAGGTGAAATAGTCCAGAGGAGTTCAGAAGACTGTTTTGAGCAAAAACTATCTATTTCTAAATTATCAGTATAAAGGTAATTCTTAAATGGAAAAACTGGTTAAGGTTGCCTAGGGGGAGAAGTTTAGAGTAAAGGGAAAAAAAAGGAAGGCACAGAATGAAATCTCGAAGCACTCCATATTTATCGTTTAAAAAAGGAAGGGGGGCGCCTGGGTGGCTCAGTGGGTTAAAGCCTCTGCCTTCGGCTCAGGTCATGATCCCAGGGTCCTGGGATCGAGCCCCACGTCGGGCTCTCTACTTGCTGGGGAGCCTGCTTCCTTCTCTATCTCTCTGCCTGCCTCTCTGCCTACTCGTGATCTTTGTCTGTCAAATAAATAAAATCTTTAAAAAAGGAAGGGGACTCTATAAAGGAAACAGCTAAGGAGGTAAAACAATAGCCAGGAAAGTGTAATTCACAAAATTCAAAGAAATAGTGTTTCAAAAATGAGGAAATGATCAACAATGTCAACTATGGCTGAGGTAAAGAAAAACTGCGTATTGAATTTAACAACATAAAAATTGCAGAGAACCATACAGAATGTTTTATTTGTTATGGAGAAAGAATCCAGTTGGGGTAGACTGAGAATGCTTTGGAAGTAAGAAGAGTATACATAGTAAATTGATATCAAAAAAATTTAGCTCTGAACCTGTAAAGTATGACCCTTAGTTAAACTGTTAAAGCTTTTATAGAAATCCACAGACAACTCTAATTGTTTTGATAGCCTTAGTTGGCTCTTTCAAGGACATAATGCCCAGATTAACCTCCTCACTAAGTGCCTATTTACAAGTTAACAATTTTTTTAATAAAAAACTCAACTAATTTCATTGTTCCTAAACTATCTGCAAGGCTTTTCTCTCCTCTCTTTTTTTAAAAAAGTTTTAAAAGATTTTATTTATTTATTTGAGAGAGAGAGAGAAAGAACAAGGGGAGGAGCGGAGGGAGCAGGAAGAGAAGCTGACACCCCGCTGAATGGAGAGCCCCACACAGGGCTGGATCCCAGAACCCTGAGATCCTGACCTGAGCAGAAGGCAGACACTTACCCAACTGAGACACCCAGGTGCCCCTTCTCTTCTCTCTTTTATAAATCTCGGGGTTTGCCTTTATCCCCCACAATAAACTATTTCCCTTGTAAGCAAATTTGCATACAAAGTAGTTTTTTAAAAACTGGTTATGAATGGCAAAAGAAAAATGGGCCTGTAACTGGAGGGAATGCTGCATCAATTAGAGAGATATGAGCATATTTAAAACCTGAAAGGAATGACACAATTGATTAGGAAAAGTTTAGTGTATAAGAGAGAATGACTGATCAAATTTCTTAAGACCCAAAACAAGTAAAAGAATGAATCTTATGTAGAAAGAGGAAAAATATCTGTTTAATGAGAACAAAGGAAGATAGAATGAGCATGGATATAAAAAAGAAAATTTGTTTGGTAGCAAAAAATGAAGTTCTAACCAGTGGCTTGTATTTCAAGCATTTTAAGCGACTGGATGACAGTGAAAATGAAAATGGGACAGAGGGAGTATGGGTTTGAGATGATAGATGAAAAGGACTGAAATTCATTTTGGAAATGCAAAGGAATTGCCAGGCAGTATTTGGAATAATTATGTCTGAATAACTGTGTCGCTTTCTTCATCAGTGTTTCACAGCTAAGCTAAAGGCCCAAAGAGTAAATAACTGCATTTATTCAAGGTTAAATTTTTTAGGCTAGTGAAATGAAAAAAGCAAGAGATAAAGAAAAGTAGGAAGTCAAGAAATTCACTGTTATTGAGGACGTATGTTCCAAGCTGAAAAGAAAAATGAGTAAAAAAGACTGAGGAAAGAGGCACCTGGGTGGCTCAGTGGTTAAGCCTCTGCCTTCAGCTCAGGTCATGGTCTCAGGGTCCTGGGATCAAGCCCCGCATCGGGCTCTCTGTTCGGCAGGGAGCCTGCTTCTCCGTCTGTCTCTCTCTCTGCCTGCCTCTCTGCCTACTTGTGATCTCTGTCTGTCAAGTAAATAAATAAAATCTTTAAAAAAAAAAAAGACTGAGGAAGGTTAAGGTATGAATGAACTAATGGTCTTGATAAAGTCAAAGAGTGGCCGGAATAGCATGTAAATAGTAACTGATAAGATAAAAATATGTATGCAGTTCAAGAATTAATTGCCGGAATTAGTGATTTTAAAATAAAGCAATATGGTTAATGATAAGGTCTAGAGTATGACTAGAAGTGAGGGCCAAAGGTAAAGAAAGAGATTAGTTCTGGGGAGATGGGGAGTCAAGGAACTGAGAGGCTAGGATTTGGGGTAGGTCTTTATACTGACAGGACTAGGTACAAAAAGAAGAGAGTGAGACAAATTCCATGAATAAAACAGAATAAAAAGAAGTTGCAAGATGAAAGAAAGAAGGCAGAAAACAAGCTAGATTGTTCAAGTTGCAAAGTATACATTTTATAAGAAGGGAGAACAGTGGGCTTCCCCTCAATCCTACATCTCTGGAAAGATAATGACCCATCTACCATAGGCAAAGAAGAGCTACTAACACTCTTCCAATGCCAGCCATATTTATCCTAAAGCAAAGGGTATATACAGACCATAAAATTCTACTCTGGAGCCAAAGGTAAAATACGAGGATGCTAGGAGACAGCTACAATTTCTATCTTTACTTTTTAATTTTATATCCCAAATAAATGAACTTATTTAAAGTGCCTGGGATTCAATGGTGCTTAACTGGACTAAACCATAAGCACAACCAACGGAGAACAAGAATCATTCTATAAATCACTGAGGCTACCCTAGAAATCATTCTGCTATGTTAATAGCATAAAGTCTTTCCCAAAATAGAATTAAAAACCCTTAAGGTCAGAGACTACTAGCTTTCAAAATGGTCATAAAACATCTGAAAATCTAAAAAAAAAAAATCATTAAAATAACATTAAGTTTAGAGAAAAATATAATTTTACAACTAAATAGATTATATTATACATACTTTTTTAAATACAGAAGAAATATTTAAATTGCTAAGTTTTCTCTAGTCATTCTTTTATGTAAATTAGTAAAAATGATAATTAAATTTCTATTATTTAATTTTAGGAGAAAGAATGTGTCAAAGAGAGCATTCCAGAAACGCATAGGAATGTAATATGTAATCACTGGGAAACATTTTGCACTACCCATTTGTCCCTGCTCTACCTAAATTAAAAGATTATAATTATTCAAAATTTTATTTCAAACTGACTTTTAGATGAGACAAAATAATTTAATTTACAATTAAGAAATGTTATACTTACCTCTTCCATCTGATTGACCTGTCGCTGAAACCACTTTAAAAAAAAAAGAAATACTTATTGGCAAGCTATTCAAACATATGAGTACACATGAGTACATTTGTATGTGTATGTGTGTGTGAGTTATCTATGAAATATTAGCCCTGAACCAACATCATTATCATTTATCCTAGGGTTCAGAATGAAGCTAATGCAATGTACAACTCGAACATAACATTTTTAAATATACATAGTAGCAAGTTTTTTATTTCCTCAAAACTTAGAAACCTCTTCTCCATTAATATGTATTTCTGTACTAAGTATTAGTAGGCTTAAACTGCAATATATTAAACATACCTTAAAAAGAGATTCCAAAATCTGGAAAATAAAGTTTTAATTAAAACATTTAAAAATAAGAATTCTTCACAGTGTATGATGTGAAAATATAAGTCTCTAAATTCTCAATCAAAAATGTACAAATTATAAATTACTAAAACTATAAATCTATAATCCAAAATCATAATTTTCATAATTACAGACACAGTTTTTAGTATATCTTGCATAGACAACTCAATTTGAGAAAAATTTCCATCACTATAGATCTATATTAGGATAGCCCAAAATAATTCACATATATGATTTCATATATTTTCTTAATATAGGTAAAGAAAAACATTAGTAGTCCTCTTGGAAGAGATTTTTTTCATATAACAGAGAATATAGTAATAAAAAGCATTATCATAAGAACATTATCTCTCCAATATGTCTTTGATAATAGGCCTAAAAATCAAGCTATAATATACTATACTATTACCTGATATTTTTAATGGAAAATGCAAAAAAATGGTTTGGGAGATTGTGACAAAAATTGAATAACCAAAATACCAACACTTAACACTTAGAAAGTGTAATGTTAAAATGATTATGCTTGCCACATAAAATACAAGCCTATTCTATCACATCCAGGTAAAAGTTTTTAACCACTTTGTTAAAGAAAAATATTACTACATTCATTTAGGCAGTAAAAAAAAAAAGTTGCTCAACTAAAAAATCAGGCTACTCTAAAATCTCTCTTCTGCCACACTAACTCTCAAGCAATAATTCAAAAGTGTTGGTCCCATAGTCAAAAGCATCAGCATCACCTAAACAAAGATATTCATTGACAATGTAAATTTTTTTTAAGATTTTATTTATTTGACAGAGACACACACAGCGAGAGAGGAACACAAGCAGGGGAGTGGGAGAGGGAGCAGCAGGCTTCCTGCAGAGCCTGACTGGGGCTGGATCCCAGGACCCTGGAATCATGACCTGAGCCAAAGGCAGGCACTTAATGACTGAGCTACCCTGGCGCTGCAGAAAATGTAAATTCTTAAGCCCCACCCCAGTCAAATAAATCAAAAGCTCTGGGAGTAGGGCCAGCTTCGCGTTTTAACTAGCCCTCCAATTGATTCTGTTGCATGCTAAATTTTGAGAATCCCTGTGCTAAGTAATAAGAAATCAGAAATCTAAGCAAAAAGGGCTGAGATCCTCAAGAAAACATAGCAAAGTAAATAAATATCCAAGTCTAAAGAAAAATAATTTCAGCTACATAAGGATTTAGAAACTAATGTTCACTGAGGCATATTTCGTTGGAATCAACTTATTCTTCCCACTATCAACCGAGATTCCAAGGTTCTCAAAACCTCTTTTCCTATCTCAGAAGATGATGAGAAACCATCATATATCAGCTCACCCATTCATTAGAGCCAGAATTCAACAACTATTTAAACCACTAAAAGCCTGGAGAACAAAGGCTTTGTCAACTACTGAGAAAAACATCAGTTCTAGTAATGTTGAATCTAGAACATTATTGATAAAGTGGAAAATGAAAACTGATCAGAAGTGAGAAAATCAATTTTAGGCAAACACTAAATAGAAAGAGAAAATTCTATGAAAATGTGGAAGAAAATATATAAAGTTCCCAGGAAAATATTAAACTTCCACCATTCTAATTTTAAAGATATTATCATGTATGTATGAAGCCAAAATAAAACTATTTTCAGAAATTCTAAGGCTCAGGAATTGTTTCACTACACATTCTAACCTAGCAAAAAACAAAATTTATTCTTAGAAAAGTAAACACAAGAAAAAAACTATAGGCAAGGTAAACAGTAAAAACCCTATTCTTTTTGTTTCAACGTTTTATTTAAATTCCGATTAGTTAGCATACAGGGTCGTATTAGTTTCAGGAGTTTAATGATTTATTACTTACATATAACACCCAGTGCTCATCACAAGTGTGCCCTCCTTAATGCCCATCACCCATCTATAATCCATCCCCTTGTCCACCTCCCCTCCAGCAACCTTGTTTGTTCTCTTTAGTTAAAAGTCTGTTTTAGGGTTTACCTCTCTCTTTTTTTTCCCCCTATGTTCATCTGCTTCATTTCTTAAATTCCACATATGAGTGAAATCATATAGTGTTTGTCTTTCTGACTCACTTAGCATAATAAACTCTAGTTCTATCCATGTTGTTGTAAATGGCAAATTTTCATTATTTTTTATGGCTGAGTAATATCCCATTGTGTATATATACCACAAGTTCTTCATCCATTCATCAGTCAATGGACATCTGGGCTGTTTCCATAATTTGGCTATTGATGATAATGCTGCTGTAATATAAACATCGGAGTGCATATCTCCCCCCTTCGAATTAATATTTTTTTTAATTCTTTGAATTAATACGTAGTTGTGCAATTGCTAGATCATAGGGTAGTTCTATTTTTAACTTTTTGAGGAACTTCCATGTTATTTTCCAGAGTGGCTGGCCAGTGTGCATTCCCACCAACAGTGCAGAAGGGTTCCCCTTTCTTTGCATCCTCGCCAATATCTGTTGTTTCTTGCATTGTTAATTTTAGCCATTTTGACAGATGTGAGGTGACATCTAATTGTAGTTTTAACTTGTATTACCCTGATGATGAGTGATATTGAGCATCTTTTCATGTATCTGTTAGCCACCTGAGTAAATACCTTACTCTTCTTTTTTTAAGATTTTATTTATTTATTTGACAGAGATCACAAGTAGACAGAGAGGCAGGCAGAGAGAGGAAGAGAAGCAGGCTCCCCGCTGAGCAGAGAGCCTGATGTGGGATCATGACCCAAGCCAAAGGCCGAGGCCTTAACCCACTGAGCGACCCAGGCGCCCCAAATACACTACACTTAAAAAAATTCTGGCTAATGGGGCTGGCACTCAATGCTGCTATCATAAAAAGCTTCCTAATGAGAAGATGGCATGATATTTTTTAAAGTGAAATAATAACCTGTAACTAAAATTCCAGATAGGCATATGATGTCACTGAAGCCAAGAGAAGTCCTGAAGGACTGGCAGCTTTTGCCTTGCTTCATCTAGCTCAAAATTCTCTCAAGGCAAAAAGAAACAAAACAAAAGAACAAAAAATACAAATAAGTGGAGGCCATTGTCACCATTGAAAGGCAAATAAACAAATCACAGCTCCCTGGAGCTGTTGTGGCAAATAATACACAAGTCAACAGCCTAGAAGAAAAAGCTGGGTAGAGAGTTACTTTGGAAAAAAAGGATTTTGAAAAGATTCCATATATAAGGGGGAATCCTAATAAGCCATGCATTTGCCCAAGCCAGGAGTCGTGCTCAGAAAATATCTGAGTGGACGCTAAACTCTCACATTTGATTTCTCTTTAGCTCAGAGCAAGCAGAAAATGAAAGCTAACTCAAGATTTGTAAACAGCCTGGCTAAACTTTGAAGGAGTGCCCCAACACAGAGCCAATCTTGAAGGAACAGGAAATAGTTTTTTCTCCTTTTCCTTTTTTTTTTTTTTCTTTTTGTGGCTCAACGCATTCAAGGAAATCTTTCTCAAATCCATCAGCTAACCATAAGCAACAGGAACAGAGGCCTGAGAGACAAAGTATTTAATCAAGGAGTACAGACTTTCAAAATAGTTTAGACTTCTGGTTTCCAACCCCGCGTGCAGGGAGCCTAAATTAGTCAGTCAGTCCCTCTGTGCTAACAAGAAAAGTTGAATGAGCTGAAAATCAACAACTCTTCTTGTATCTATCACAGAATTGAGGTCACTGAGCAAATCACATCACCAAAAATTAAATAGACAAACAGAAGATCCTGAGAAGCAGAAATTATCAGAGCAGAAATCCATGAGAACAAACCTCCACAGGAACTAGCAGTGAGATAAGAAAACCCACGCTGTCAATGAATTGCTGGAAGCCCAGCATGGACAAGTTCAAGAGTTAAAAACTTCAGTGGGAAAAAGTTTTGAGGGGTTTCTTTAAAAACTAAGCATACTCTTTTTTTTTTTAAGATTTATTTACTTATTTGACAGAGCGAGAGAGAGATCACAAGTAGGCAGAGAGGCCGGCAGAGACAGAGAGAGGGAGAAGCAGGCTCCTCGCTGAGCAGAGAGCCTGATGTGGGGCTCGATCCCAGGACCCTGGGATCATGACCTGAGCTGAAGGCAGAGGCTTTAACCACTGCACCACCCAGGCACCCCTAAGCATACTCTTACCATAATACCTATCAATCATTCTCTTTGGTGTTTAACCAAATGAGTTAAAAATTTATGCCCAGTCGGTGAAGCACCTACCTTCAGCTCAGGTCATGATCTCAGGGTCCTGGGACGGAGCCTACATGGGGCTCCTTGCCCAGCAGAGTGTATAATTTTCCCTCTCTTTCTGTCTGCCATTCTGCCTACTTATGCTCTCTATCCCTCTACCAAATACATAAATAAAATCTTTTTTTAAAAAAGAGAGAAAAGAAAATGTATGTCCATACAAAAACCTGCACACAGAACTTTACAGCAGCTTTACTCATAATTACTAAAGCTTGGAAGCAAAGAAGGTGTCATTTAGTAAGCAAATGGATAAACAAACTGTGGCACAACTATACGATAAATCACTCTGCACCCAAAAAAAAAAAAAAAAAAAGCTGTCAATCCATGAAAAAGACATGTAGGAATCTTAAATATATATTACTAAGTGAAAGAAGCCAATCCAAAAAAGACTATACACTGTATGATTCCAACTATATGACATTCTAGAAAAGGAAAACTAAAGACATAAAAAGACCTTGGCTATCAGGGGTTGGATAAGGAAAAGAAGATGAATATGTGGAGCACATGGAATTTTTAGGGCTGTGAAACCATTCTGTATGATACTGTAATTGTGTATACATATCCTTTTATATTAGTTAAAACCCATAGAATGTACAACACCAAGAGAAAGCTTTATGTAAACTATGGACTTTGAATGATGATGATGTGTCAGTATAGCTTCATAGATCATACAAAAACACCACTCTGGGACATGATGTTGATAATAGAGGAGGCCCACGCATGCATAGGAATAGCGGGTATATGGAAACTCTCTGTACTATATGCAATTCGGCTGAGAACATAAAATTGCTCTAAAAATAAAGTCTATTTGGGGGTGCCTGGGTGGCTCAGTGGGTTAAAGCCTCTGCCTTCTGCTCAGGTCATGATCCAAGGGTCCTGGGGTCGAGCCCCACATCAGGCTCTCTGCTCAGTAGGGAGCCTGCTTCCCTTCCTCTCTCTCTGCCTGCCTCTCTGCCTACTTGTGATCTCTTTCAAATAAATTAATACCTTTTAAAAAAATTAAAAATAAAAATAAAAATGAAGTTTATTTAAAAAATACTAGTTTAGAAAAGTCACTAAACAAAAATAACAAAATTTACAGAAAGGGGAAAATCTCATATCCAGAGTTACCACATAAAATACTCAAGATATCTTGTTTTCAACAAAAAATTATGAAGCAAGCACTCAATGAAACAAGAAATTTACTTATTTGAAGGAAAAAATAAACAGATATTGTCCCTAAGGAAGCTTATACACTGGACTTAGTAGACAAAAACGTTTAGTTTACTGTCTTAAATACACTCAGTGAGCTAAAGGAAATCATGCACAAGAATTAAAGGAAACAAAAAATAGTATTTTAACAAATATGAAGAAACATACAGAAATTACAAAAAGAAACCAAATTCTAGAAATGGAAACTTAAATAACAGAACAAAAGGAACTATAACTGAAATGAAAATTTTACTAGAGGGTTTTGACAGCAGGAAGCAAAAGTATCAGTCAATTTAAAGACAGACCAATTGAAATGATCCAGTCCGAGGAGAAGAGAAATGAATGAAAAAAAGGACAGAGCCTAACAGAATTATGGTATATCATCAAGCATATCAACACAGACATTATAATACTCCCAGGAAAATAGAAAGAAAGGCGGGGGGTGGGGTGGGAGGGGGGGAAGAATAAGGAAATAATGACTGAATACTTCCCAAATTTGAGAAAAGATAAGGATTTGTATGTCAAATTCCTAGTAGAATAAATGAAAAAGATCCATATGAAGACACATTGGCTGTTGAAAGCCAAACACAAATAAAGAATCTTGAAAGCAGCAAGAGAGAAGTAATATGTACAATATGTACAAAAGTTCTTCAATAAGAGTAGCCACTTAATGCTCTCCTCAGAGACTAAAGATACCAGAAGGTAGTGTGATGGCATATTTAAAATGCAATTAGCAAAAAAATACCAAGTGCCAAGTATTACATATCTGGAAAAATTATCCTTCAAAAATGAAGGAGAACTTAAGAAAAAAAAAGCCATAATTAAATGTAAGAAAATTATGAGTAAAAATATGTAAATATGAGAGCATATACATAAACTGTGGAAGGAATAAAAGAAACAAAAAGAAGTTTTTTTAGACTGTGTTTGAACTTAAATAACTGGCAACTTAATAGAGACTGCTATATGCTTAAGATGTTATATATGAACTTCATGGTAACCACAAACCCAAAATCTATAAAAGATACAAAAAAGTAAAGAGAAAGAAGCCAAATATAACAATATAGAAACTCCTCCATCACAAAGAAGGAGAGCAAAAGAAGAAGAACTACTACAAAAAAACCATGAAATAATTAACAAAATGACAATAACTACACACTATCAATAATTACTTTAAATGTAAATGGCCTAATTTCTTAGACATAGGGTGACATAATGAATCAAAAAATGTTAAGAACCATCTACATGCTACCTAAAAGAGCCTCACTGCAGACCCAAAGATACATGCAGTCTGAAAGTGAAGGAATGGAAAAATACTGACCCTTACAAACAGAAGAAAAAAAGAGGCAGGTAACAATACCTTTATCAGATGTGATACTTTTAAACAACAACTAACAAAAGACAAAGAAAGGCATCAATACCACAAGAGAATATAACAATTATAACTAAATAACAATTGCAACTAAAAAGTAACTAAAGCAACTAAAAAGTTACTAAAGTAACTAAAAGCAACTAAATACAAAAAGCAAATATAAACAGACATAAAAGGAGAAACTGGTTGTAATACAATAATAGTAGGAGAATTTAACACTTCACTTATATCACTAGGTAGATCATTCAGGCAGAAAATCAATAAGGAAATAAGAGTCTCTGAATGACACATTAGACCAGATAGACATAACACATATATATAGAACACTCCATCCAAAAGAACAGAATCTATATCCTTCTCAAGAGCACATGGAACATTCTCCAGAATAGATCATATGTTTGGCCAAAACAAGTCTCAATAAATTTAAAAACTGAAATAATACTATGCATCTTTTTAAACCACAATAATATAAGACTAAAAATCAGAAGAATGAAAAAAAAAAACACACAGAGGCTAAACAACATGCTACTAAACAACTAAAGGGTCAATGAAGAAACAAAGAAAAAAATTGAAAAATACATGGAGACAAATGAAAACACACTGTCTAAAATCTTTGAGACACAGCAAAAGCAGTTTTAAGAGGGACATACATAGCAACATAGGCTCACCTCAAGAAACACGAAAAAGTTCAAAAAAGCAATCTAACCATATGCCTAAATGAACCAGAAAAAGGACAAACAAAGCCCAAGGTGAATAGAAGCAAGAAAAACTAATAAAGATCAGAAGACAAATAAATAACAAGGCTTTTAAAAATATAAAAGATCAATGAATGAAACCAGGACCTGTTTCTTTAAAAAGATAAACAAAATTGATAACTTTTAGCCAGACTCATTAGAGGAAGAAAAAAAAAAACTCAAATAAATAAAATCAGAAACAAAAGAGAAGAATCAACACCACAGAAATACAACAGAAAATAAGAGAATTCTATGAAAAATTGTGTGTCAGAAACTGGACACTCTAGAAGAAATGGATAAAATTCCAAAAATTGAATCAGGAAGAGACAGAAAACCTGAAGACCAATTACTAGTAATGAAATTGAACTGGTAATCAAAAAACTGCCAAAAAATAAAAGTCCAGGACCAGATGGATTCATGGGCAAATTCTGACAACATTTAAAGAAGGGTTAATACCTATTCTCAAACTATTCCAAAAAATCAGAAGAAAAAGGAAAGTTTTCAAATTTGTTCTACAAGGCCAGCTTTGCCCTAATACCAAAATCAGAGAACGACAATACAAAAAAAAAATAAAATAAAAAAATAAAGGCCAATATCACTGATGAACATAGATGCAAAAATCCTCAACAAAATACAGGCAAGCGACATTAAAATACATTACATTACATTACAACAATACATTAAAAGAATCATTCACCACAATCAAGAGAGATTTATTCTGGGGTGCCTGGGTGGCTCAGTTGGTTAAGTATCTGACTTCAGCTCAGATCTTGATCACAGGCTTTTGGGATCAAGCCCATTGTCAGGCTCCTTACACAACAGGCAGTCTATTTGTCCCTCTCCATCTACCTCTCCCCCACTTGTGCATGCTTTGTCTCTCAAATAAATAAAATCTTAAAAAAAAAAAAAAAGGATGTATTCTGGGGATGGAAGCATAGACTTAATATTCACAAATCAATGTGATGTAGGATTAAAATCCACATGATCATCTCACTAACATTTGACAAAATTCAACACCCATTCATGATAAAAATTCTCAAGAAAGTGCATTTAGCAAAAACACATCAACATAACAAAGGCCATATAAGAAAAAACACAAGCTAACATACCCAATGGGGAAAAAAATAGAGCTTTTCCCCTAAGGTCAGGAACAAGACAGGATGTCTACTCTCACCACTATTATTCAACATAGTATTGGAAGTCCTAGCTACAGAAATCAGGCAAAAAAAATATATAAAAAGCATCCATATTGTTCAGGAAGAAATTAAACTGTTGTTTTTTGCAAATGGCATAATGCTATACATAGGAAACCCTAAACTATTAGAACTATTAGAAATAATAAATGAATTTAGTAATACTGCAGAATACAAAATTAATAATCAGAAATCTGTTGCATTTTATACACTAGTAAGAAAGTAGCAGAAGGAGAAATTAAGAGAATTCTATTTATAATTACACCAAAAAATTAAATACCTAAGAATAAATATAGCAAAGGTGGTGAAAGACCTTTACTCTGAAAACCATAAAACACTGATAAAAGAAGCAGAAGATGACACAAATAAATGGAAAGATATTCCATGCTCATGGATTGAAAGAATTAATACTGCTAAAATGTCCATACTACCCAAGGCAATCTACAGGTTTAATGCAATCTCTGTCAAAATAGCAACAGCATTTTCACAGAACTAGAACAATCCTAAAATTTTTATAGAACAATCAAAGACCCCAAATAGCCAAAGCAATCTTGAAAAAGAAAAACAAAGTTGAGGTAGCAGAAATCCAGATTTTAAGATATACTATAAAGCTGTAGTAATGAAAACAGTATGGTACTGGTACAAAAATAGACTCATAGAGCAATGGAATAAAATAGAAAATCCAGAAATAAACCCACACTTGTATAGTCAATTAATCTACAACAAAGAAGACAAAAATATACAATGGGGAAAAGACACTCTCTTTAATAAATGGTGCTAGGAAAACTTGACAGCTATATGCAAAAGGATGAAACTGGGCCAATTTTCTATACCATACACAAAAATAAGCTAAAAATGGATTAGACACCTAAATGTGAGACCTGAAACCATAAAAATCCTAGAAGAGAACACAGACACTGTGGTTTTGTTTTGTTTTGTATTGGTTTGTTTTTGACATTGACCATAGCAACATTTTTCTAGATAGGCCTCCTAAAAAAAGAGAAACAAAAGCAAAATAAACTATTAGGATTACATCAAAATAAAAAGCTTTTGCATAGCAAATGAACCATCAACAAAACAAAAAAGCAGGGGCGCCTGGGTGGCTCAGTGGGTTAAAGCCTCTGCCTTCGGCTCAGGTCATGATCTCAGGGTCCTGGGATCTAGCCCCACATCGGGCTCTCTGCTCCGCGGGGAGCCTGCTTCTTCCTCCTCTCTCTGCCTGCCTCTCTGCCTACTTGTGATCTCTGTCAAATAAATAAATAAAAATATTTAATTAAAAAAAAAAACAAAAACAAAAACAAAAAAGCAATCTACTGAATGGGAGAAGATATTTGCAAATGATGTATCTTATTAGCGGTTAACATCCAAAATATACAAAGAACTACATAACTCAAAACCAAAAAAAAATAAAGGCAGGCATGATAGAGGAACAATACCAAACAAAGCAAAATTGCAGTCTTATACCCAAACATGTTAATTATTACATTAAATGCATATGAACAAAACACTCCAACTAAAGACAGATATCATCAGACTGAAAAATTTTTAAAAAAAGATTTGTCTATAAGAAACACATTTTAAATAGAGATAAACTTGTTAAGTGGAAGAAATACCATGACAACACTAATGGTAAGAGTAACTGTATCAATATCAGAGCAGACTAGAATGAGAAATATTATAGACATGTGAAATACTATTTCATAATAACCAAATGGTCAGTTCATGTGAAAGACATAATGAATTATTGGATTCAACCAGCCATGTTTTGCTTAGGATTTTTACATCTATTTACAAGTAAAATTACACTGTAATTTACCTTTATCTCAATGTCTATATAAGTTTTGAGTACAAGAATATGTTAGCCTCTAATAACAAGTTAGGGAATTATCTCAGTTTGGGTCCCCCGAAAAGCAGATACTGAGACAAGAATTGTGTACAAGCAGTTTGTAAGGCAATCCCAAAAAATATGGGAAGAGAGTGGAGAAATCAAACAAAGAATGGTGTGTATAGACCATAAACATGAATTGTTATTAGGAGCAACTGAGGCTCAATCTCATGAGGGACCATTTTAGAGCACTGTAAATACACTTCATAAATGTCCACAAAGGATACTTATTCATCAATTCTGGGAATTCCAGCCTGCCAGTCAGGCAAAAACACACAATGTACTTCAGTTAGAAGCTAGCATGAATTTCTGAACTTGGATCAGACAGCTGTTTGAGGTCCAATGGAACTATTACTGTACCTCTAGTAAACAATACCATCCCTGTAGGATCACAGTCTCCAATACCATAGTACCTAGACTTGTAGGGACTGGAAATAAATATTCCCAAAGTGGATCATTGGGAGTGATAAGAAGAAAAGGCAAATCTAATTCTTTGATTCCTGGACCTGTATAACTCCAGTAACTGGGAACATAGCACCACAGTCAGTTCAACATGTATACCACCTCTTGCTGGACAACACCCTACCCTCTCGTGTGGTATTACTCTTGAGTTGAGCTTAAGGAGTATTATATATTCCCGGTGAACCAAACTTTGATCATTGTGTGGAGGTTCATCTCTAATTTTATTTGCCTTAACTTCTAATTTGTCTAACAATAGGCTATGCTAGATTTAAATTACCACATATTTGTTCATCTTTCTACTTTCCTTTATTTTTTAAATTTTTATTAAAATTTTTATAGTCACCATAGAGTGCATTATATCCCCAGAACTTATTTATCATATACTGGAAACTTGTACCTTTTGGTCATCATCACCCATTTCTCCCACCACCACCACCACCAGCCTCCCCCCACTACCACCTTTGGCTATCACCAGTCTCTTGTCTGTTTCTATGAATTCAGTTTTTTTAGATTCCACATACCGGTCAGAGCATACTTTGTCTTTCCTTGTCTGACTTACTTCACTTAGCATAATGCGCTCAAGGTCCATCCACATCACTGCATATGACAGGATCTCCTACTTCTTTATAGAAAGGTAATATTCCATTATATATATATATACAAATAGATACCACATTTTATTTATTCATTCATTGATTGAGGGACACTTAAATTGTTTCCATGTCTTGGCTTTTTATTAAAAAAAAAAAGAGAGAGAGAGAGTTTATCTAAGAGAGAGAGAGAGAGTGCAAGAGTAGGGGGAGGAGTAGAGATATCATGACCCAGGCTGAGGGCAATATTTAACCAACTGAGCGACCCAGGTGTCCCTTTGTCTAGGGTTTTTGTGAATAATGTTGCAATAACCATGGGAGTGCATATTATCTCCTCAAGACAATGACTTTACTTCCTTCTGATATATACCCAGAAGTAAAATTTCTGGCTAATATTGTATTATATTTTTAGATTTTTGAGAAATTCCACATTTTTCTCCATAGTGGAAATTTACATTCCCACCAAGTAGTACACAAGGGTTGCCATTTCTCCACATCCTTGCAAGCATGTGTTCTCTTGTCTTTTTGATGATAGTCACTCTAACAAGTATGAGGTGATATCTCATTGTGGTTTTTTTGCCTTCCCCTAATGACTTTTTCATGCACACATTGGCCATTTGAATGTCTTCTTTGGAAAAAAATGATATCTCATTGTGGGTTTTTTGCCTTCCCCTAATGACTTTTCCATGCACACATTGGCCATTTGAATGTCTTCTTTGGAAAAAAATGTTCCTCTGCCCATTTTGTACTTGGATTGTTCGAGTTTTCCCTCCAGGAAGTTGAACAAGTTCTGTATATATTTTGGATATTAACCCCTTATCAGATATATGCTTTACAGACATTTTCACCCATTCTGTAGGTTGTCTTTTCATTTTGTTAATGGTTTCCTTTACTAGGCAGCAGCTTTTTAGTTTGATGCAGTCTCATTTGTTTATTTTTGCTGTGTTGCCTTTACTTTTGATATCACATGCAAAAGAATCAATGCCAAGAATGACCTCAAGGAGCTTACCCCCAAGTTTTTAATCTGGTAGTTTTATGGTTTCAGGTCTTATATTCAAGTCTTTAATCCATATTGAGTTGATTTTTGTGCATGATTTAAGAAAGGGGTCCAGTTTTTCCAAAACTGAAAAGACTATCCTTTCTCTACTATATATGCTTGGCTCTTGTGTCATATATTAATTAACCCTATACAAGTGGGTTAATTTCTGGGCTCTCTAATCTCTTCCACTGATCTGTGTTTTTATGTGAATACCACACTATTTTGATTACTATAGCTTTCTGATATAGTTTGATATAGAAGACTGATGCCTCCAGCTTTGTTCTCTTTCTCAAGATTGCTTTAGCTCTTTGGGGTTTTTTGTCATTCCATACAAATTTTGGGATTTTTTTTTTCTATTTCTGTGAGAAAATATAATTGGAATCTTAATGCATGTTGCACTGAATTTACAGATCACTTTAGATAGTATGGACATTTTAATGATATATTCTTTCAATCCATGAACACTAAGTATATTTCCATTGATTTGTATCTTCTTCAATCTCTGTCATCAATGCCTTACAGTTCTTAGTTTACAGATATTTCACAGCCTTAAATTTTTCCCTAGGTATTCTATTAATTTTTTACTTTCAACTTTTCTGTGTTTTTATGCTTTAGCATATCTCTGGTAAACATAGAGTTTAAATTTATTTTTTGTCAATTTTTCTCTTTTTTTTAATTTATTTGTCAGAGAGAGAGCGAGCACAGGCAGACAGAGTGGCAGGCAGAGGGAGAAGCAGGCTCCCTGACGAGCAGAGAGCCCGATGTGGGACTCGATCCCAGAACGCTGGGATCATGACCTGAGCCGAAGGCAGCCGCTTATAACCAACTGAGCCACCCAGGCGTCCCAATTTTTCTCTTTTAATTGGTACATTGAATTGGTATACTTACTGATATATTTTAGATTTATTTCTACTCTCTTACTTGTGGATCACCTTTCCTATTTTTTTCCCTCTTCTTTTTTAGAATCTTTTGGATAATTTTTGTCATTCCATTTTCTTCTACTAGGGTAAAAATTCTACATACTACTTACATTATAAAAAAGAAATTTTTAACAGGGATACCTAACTTATTAAAGTCTTTACTATCTTCCCAAGTAATACAAGGGCCTTAGATTATACTTTAATTACAATTCATTCCAAATCTAAGTTCTTTCCTAATGTACTTAATTATCATGCACTTTGATTCCACTGTATTTTTTTATCCATAAGATTTAAATTATTATCATTCGTGATAATAATTTGATAATTAATAAATAAAATAATAAATAAAATAAATAAATAAATAAAAAAGAAAGACACACAGCCTCTTCTAATAGATTACATGCACAAGCCCAGAGGAACAATATGATAAGTGTTTGTTACATTTATCACATTGGTTGCTGCTTCTACTTGTTTTTCAGACCTTCCCTCTGGATCATTCTCTCTCTCCAAAAAACATCTCTTAGTATTTCTTTTTGTCTGCTATTGAAGTGTAATTGACACATAATGTTACATTAGTTTCAGGTGTACAACATAGTGATCTAATAACTTTATACATTATGCTATGCTCACCTCAAGTGTAGCTACCATCTGGCACCATACAACACTATTACAATACCATTGATTATATTCCCTATGATGTACCTTTTATCCCTCTGACTTATTCATTACATAATTTAAAGCCTGCACCTCACACTCCTCTTTAATCCTTTTTGCCCACTCCCATCCTCTCCAACAACCAAACTCTCTAGTTTATTCTCCATATTTATGGCTCTTTTTAATCTTTTGTTTGTTCATTTGTTTTGTTCTCTAGATTCCACACATAAGTGAAATCACATATTTGTCTCTCTCTAACTTATTTCACTTAGCATAAAACACTCTAAGTTCATCCATATTGTCACAAATGGTAAGACCCCATTCTTTTTATACCTTAATAATATTCCTGTGTGTGTGTGTGTGTGTGTGTGTGTGTGTCTGTCTGCGCACGCGTGCGTGTCTACACATAACACATCTTCTTTATCCATTCATCTATTGATATATACTTGGGTTGCTTCCATATCTTAGCTATTATAAATAATGCTGCAATTAACATGGGGGTATATATATATATTTTTTTTAGTTAAAGTTTTTTTTCAAACTTAAACAAGTGAAATTAATAAAGGAAAAAGAAAAAACAACTAGTTCAACTAACTCATCAACACAGAATTTAACATATACCTTATACTCAGTCTTGGACAAAAATGATGCTAAGCAGTGCAGGGGCGGGGGGCAGGTAGTTCAAAAGAAATCACAAAATTTTTATAGTACACTTGTTTTTGTAGTGATATAGGAGAGGAAACTCTTAAATGATCTTGGAAGTATTATAAGATTGAACAAAAAAGTAAATGTATTGATGTTAAGAGTTAGAATTCTAACTGTGGGAAGAAGGACATACACATATGAAATGAAGGAAGGTAAGAATAAGCCCTGAGGTAAGAGACTGGAATTAAAGGGGTCTGTGAGGATTCCAGATTTCTAAATATGTCTATTTATGTATATATGCATGTATATGTGCATTCTATTTGTAAATAAGAATATAAGTATATGAACTATGTATATGTATGTATGTGCATACCTACACACATTTCCTAGTTTTGTCTGCTGAAATAGCATAAAAGCATTCATTCCAGGATCACTGATTAACTGTCAGATCTTGGTTTCTAATACCATTCCTCATTAGAGAAATAAGACTTTATCAGCAAGATGGTGAATATGAAGCCTGAAACCCTCCTTCCCCTAGAAAAATAGGGATTTAACATCAAACAAACCAAATGCTCTAAGAAATCCCAAAACCAGTTAAGCTTCCTATATCTTAAGCAAGGACAAAACCAACCACATCAAAGTCCACTAAAAAAACACCTGATGCTCTCAACATTAACTTGTCAGAGCCTCTCCTTACACTCACACTACAGCACAACTGGGAAGAAATCCTCAACTCTTATTTTCCCCTTGGAGATGGAAAGGAGTAGAATACACATCCAACATTCTGACATTTAGAGCAAGAGGTTGCCCAAGGGGCCAGCTTCCCTCTTGCCTCTATCCAAGTACTGACAGCAAAAGGATGCCAACCAGATTGAGAATCTCTGAGAACAAAGACTAGAGTACACAATGAACTAGGGTTTGCAGTACCAAAAACAGACACTGGGTGGAGCTCCTGTACTGAATGTAAAGCAGCACCAGAAAGGCACTAGGGGGAGTACCTGAGTAGAAACCTACACGCCAGGGCGCCTGGGTGGCTCAGAGGTTTAAGCCTCTGCCTTGGGCACATGTCATGATCTCAGGGTCCTAGGATTGAGCCCCACAATGGGCTCTCTGCCCAGCAGCCCCACAATGGGCTCTCTGCCTTGCTTCTCCCTCTCTCTGCCTACTTGTGATTTCTGTCAAATAAATAAATAAAATCTTAAAGAAAAAAAAAAAAGAAGAAGAAGAAAGAAAGACACACAGCCTCTTCTAATAGATTAAATGCACAAGCCCAGAGGAACACTTACTTGAAAAAAGGCTTAAGAGGTCTCCAGAATCAAGGCAGACTGAATGGAGCAAGTCCTCCATATAGGAAATCAGACCATAAAATCTAGAAGAGTTAGCTGATGTTTCAGACACCAGATCTGGACAACAAAAAGTAACAAGACATACAAAGGAAAAGGGGAACCATAGCACATTTAAAAGAACAAATTTATACTAACAAAAAGTAACAATATATAACAAAATATATATATATAACAATAATATATAACAAAAAATAAACTAAAGAAGTAGAAATATTCAAACTCACAAAGAATTCAAAACTGTCATCATAAGGATACTTAATGATACTTAATGAGCTAAGAGATCACAAACAACCAAAGGAAATCAGGAAAACAATACATGAGCATGAGAATATTGAGAAAAAAATTAAAACTATGAAGAAAAACCACACAGAAATTCTAGAACTAAAGAATACAATAATTGAATTGAAAAAAAAAAAAAATCCATTACAGGAACTCAAGAACAGACTTCACCAGGTAAAAGAAAGAATCAGCAAACTAGAAGACAAGTCTTTCAAAATAATCAAGGTAGAAAAGAAAAAAAAAAAAATTAAGTGGTCCTAAAGGACATATGGGATACCACGGAACAAAACAAAATATGTATTATGGGGAACTGAAGAAGGAAGAAAAAACAAAAGGGTGTGGAATTTATTTGAAGAAATAATGACTGAAAATTTCCCAAATCTGAGGAGAAAAACAGACATACGAATTCAAATAACTTGAAGAACTCTAACTAGGAAAATATCTGAAGATATCTACCCTGAGATCAAACTGCCAAAAGTCACAGAGAATCTTATCAACAGCAAGAGAAATACAACTCATTACATACAAGAAAGTTCTCATCAGATTATCAGCAGATTTCTGACCATTAAGATTATGGGCCACAAAGGAACAGGATGATATAGTCAATGCACTGAAGGAAAAATTGCCAAACACTGTATCTGGCAAAACTGTCCTTCAAATATGAAGGATAAATGAAGATTTTCCCAGATAAAAAGAACAGCTGAAAGGAAGTCATCACCACTAGACCTTCCATACAAGAAATCCTGAAAGGAAAAAAAAAGAAAAAGAAAAAAGAAATCCTGAAAGGAGTCCCTAAAAGTCCAAAAAGTAAAAGAGAAAAAAACAATAAACATCAATACAAAACCATATGAAAATATAAAATTCCCTGGTAAAGATAAATATATCAACAAATATCTTGTAGTGTTGTAAAATAGGTGAACAAATCACTTATAAATCTGGCACAGAAATTCTATAAGGTGAAAACTAAGTATAAATTTAAATTAATGGCTATGCAATGTAAAAAGAGGTAATTTATGTCACAGGCAACATAAAATAGAAGAGGCGAGGATGTAAATAGTAGAGTTTTTTTTAAGATTTTATTTATTTATTTATTTGACATACAGAGAGCACAAAGAGGGAGAGCAGAAAAGGGAGAAGAAGGCTCCCCACCAAGCGGGAAGCCTGATGTGGGGCTTGATCCCAGGACCCTGGAATCATTACCTGATCCAAAGGCAGACACTTAACAACTGAGCCAGCCAGGTGCCCCAATAATCAGTTTTTATAGGCAACTGAAGTTGTTATCAGTTTAAAATAGATTGCTATAATGTTAATACTTTTTATATAATTGCAATGGTAACCACAAAGGAAATATCTATAGAATATTCACAAAGCTAAATAAGAAGGGAATCAAAATATGTCATTACAAAAAAAAATAATAATAATCAACAAAACACAAAAGATACCAAGGAAGAAAAAGAACCAAAAACTTCCAAACAGAAAACATTAACGAAATGGCAATAGTAAGCCCTTCCTACCAGTAATTACAATAAATGTAAATGGATTAAACGTACCAACAAAAAGACACAGATTGAATTCATTATTTCTCTTAAATACAATAAAAATATCCAACTATACACTGCCTATAACAAGCTCTCTTTAAATCTTAGGACTCAAACAAGCTCAAAGTAAAAGGACAGAAGAAGACATTCCATAGAAAAAGGAAAAGAAAGCCAGGGTGGCCATTCTTAGACAAAACAGAGATTAAGAGAAAACTATCAAAAAAAGAAAAAAGGACACTATTTAGTGATAAAAGGTTCAATTCACTAGGAAAATATAACAACTATAAATATACATGCACCTAACATTAAAGCACCCAAATATATGAAGCAAACACTAAAGAACTAAAAGGGAGAAAGAGCAATACAATAATAGTAGGACATTTCAACATCCCCAATTTCAGTTATAGTGAGAACAATCAGAATATCAATTAGAAACAAAGGACGAAGCAACACTGTAAAATAGACAGACATAACAAACATATACAGAATACCCCACCCAATAACAGCAATATACATGTTCTTCTCAAGCATACATAGAAAATTTTCCAACATACACTATGTGTTAGGACACAAAACAAGTTTTAACAAATTTAAGATCAAAATCACACCAAGCATCTTTTCAAACACAATCGTGTAAAATTAGAAATCAATAGCAGAAATAAAACAAAAAAAACTACAAATATGTGAAAATTAAATAACATCCTCTTCAACAATCCATAGATCAGAGAAGAAATCAGAATAGAATTTAGAAAATACCTAAAGGTTAATGAAAACAAAAAACAAAATACCAAAACTATGCTAGTCAGCCAAATCAGCACAAAATGTTTATGGTCATAAATATTTATACTTAAAAATCACAAACCAACAATCCTTTCACCTAAAGGAACAACAACAAAAAAATTTTAACCCAGAGTTTGCAGAAGAAAGGAGATAAATACTAGAGCAGAGATAAATGAAACAGAGAATAGAAATCAATGATACCAAGAGTAGTTCCTGAAAAGATTAACAAAAGTCAACAAGCATTTGGCTATATTAAGTATGAAAAAGAGACTATTCAATAGCTAAAATTAGAAATGAAAGAGAGGGGTGCCTGGGTTGCTCAGTCATTAAGTGTCGGTCTTGGCTGAGGTCATGATTCCAGGGTCCTGGGACTGAGCCCTGCATCAGGCTCCCTGCTCAGCAGGACGTCTGCTTCTCCCTCTCCCACTCTCCCTGCTTGTATTCCCTATCACTCTCTCTCTCTCTCTCAAATAAATAAACAAAATCTTAAAAAAAAAAAAAAGAAATGAAAGAGATATTACAATGATGTCCATTCCAATCAAAGACAAAGGATCATAAAAGACTACTGGATAACGTAGAAGAAATGGATAAATTCCTAGAAGCATACAATCTACCAAGGCCAAACCATGAAAAAATAAAAAATCTGAACAGACCTGTAACTAGTAAGGAGATTGAGGCAGTAATCAAAAACCTACCAACAAAGAAAAGCCCAGAACCACATGGCTTCACTGGAGAATTCTATCACTTAAAAAAGAATTAACAGGGCACCTGGGTGGCTCAGTTGGTTGTGCGACTGCCTTCAGCTCAGATCACGATTCTGGAGTCCTGGGATTGAGTTCCACATCAGGCTCCCTGCTCGGCAGGGAATCTGCTTCTCCCTCTGACCCTCTCCCCTCTCATGCTCTCTCTCTCGCTCTCTCTCTCAAGTAAATAGATAAAATCTTAAAAAATATATATATATTAACACTAACACTTTTCAAACTCTTCCAAAGAATCAGAAAGGAGAAAATTCCGAAACCAACTCCATAAGGCCAGCATTATCGTGATATCAAAACCAATAGACACAAAAAAACTATAGACCAATATTCCTGATTAATACAAATAAATTATGTTATTTTTTATATTTTACTTTTTTATAATTCAATATATAAATATTCTATATTATACATTATATATAAATAATATATAATTTAAATTTTATGACTATATTTATGATTAATAAATTTATATTTATTTACATAAATATAAATTAATGAATAATTAATAGAAAGTGGAAAAATGATACAAAAATACTAGCAAAAAGAATTCGAAAGCACATTAAGGGACACCTGGGCAGCTCAGTCAGTTCTTGGTTTTGGCTCAGGTCATGATCTCAGGGTTTTGAGATCCAGCCCCCAAGTCAGGCTCTGTGCTCAGTGGGTAGTCTGCTTAAGAATCTCTCTCCCTGTCCCTCTGTCCCACCTCCCACTCATGCATTCTCTCTCTCAAAATAAATAAATCTTTAAAAAATAGTAGTTATGTTTACAATCAGATAAGAAGAAATATTATTTAAATTATTAAATTAATAATTTAATAATAATAAATTAATAATAAATTAAATAATATATTAAATTATATATAATATAATATTATATATAATATTATATATTATATATATAATATAATAATATAATAATAATATATAATAATATATAAATAAAAATATAATAAATTAAATAAATTAAATAAATTAAAATATTATTTTGCAGAAGTCAAAAAGTAATAAAAGTGTATTATGAAATAGTATGTACAGTATTATTTCATTTTTTCTAAGTCTTTATAAGTTGGAAAATCAGGAAGAGAAATAAAAATATGTTAATAGTTGGTTATCTTGGGGAAATAGGGTTATGGTAATTTTTGTTTTCTTCTTTATGCATGTCCTTTCTGAAATTTTCATTAATTATGACATATTACTTTTGTAATATAAATTACCTTATTTGGATGGAACTGGAGGCTTAGCATAAGCTAAACAAAATAAGTTAGAGAAAGACAAATACCATATGATTTCATTCATACACAGAATTTAAGAAACAAAACAGATGAACACAAGAGAAGAGAAGGAAAAATAAGATAAAAACAGAGGAAGGTAAACCCTAACAGACTCTTTACTATAGGAAACAAGCTGAAGGTTGCTGGAGGGGTGGTGAGTGGGGGGAATGGGGCTACTGGGTGATGGGCATTAAGGAGGGCGGGCACCTGATATAATGAGCACTGGGTGTTATATGCAACTGATGAATCACTAAATTCTACCCCTGAAACTAATAATACACTATATATTAACTAAATTGGATTTAAATAAAAAATGTTTAAAAACACTAAAATATAAATAATACATTTTCATTTGTAAATATGAAAATACTAATGACTCAATCAATGACATACTTAAAGGAAAATTCACAGACCTAAATGCCTACATTAAGAATAAAAAAATCAATAATACTTTCTAATGTCTTTTATAACTCCTTAAGGCATGGTATCTAGACTAATACTATTTTTTTTTTAAGATTTTATTTATTTATTTGACAGACGGAGATCACAAGCAGGCAGAGAGAGAGGAAGAAGCAGGCTCCCCGCTGAGCAGAGAGCCCGATGCGGGGGCTCAATCCCAGGACCCTGAGACCATGACCTGAGCCAGAGGCAGAGGCTTTAACCCACTGAGCCACCCAGGCGCCCCTAGACTAATACTATTAAATGAAGTATCACATTCAAGTTCAAACAACTAATGTAGCTTTAAATATTGTATTGCTAAATTATTATTAATAACAATGATTTTAGTAAATTAATATAAAATTAATACAAAATGTTATAACTACTAATTTAAATAATTAAAATATTAAATATCTTATACTTGACATTTTACACAGAATACATACATTACGTTCTTCCTTAGCTGCTGCTTCTAACTGGGCTGCAAATTGTGAACAACATACCAAGAATGAATTCAGATCATCCCCAACCTTTTGAAAAGAATAACAAAACAAAATTATTTTAATTTCAGAATCTATATGCATCCCCATCTACATTATAATATATTTTAATTATTTGGGAAAATATTTTTTGTCTATAATTTATATCCCTTCAAACATATAACACAAGAAATCATACTCAAAATGTTCTACTACCAAATTCTCCCAGAAAGTGGAAGACAGTACATTCTGGGGAGTGGCCTCTGAATGACATACATCCAGCTATGCATCTTATTCTCCCCTGCACCGCGGCAGAAAATCAAGCATCCCAGATTTAGGCTCCTGAAATTTATAAGTACCCAAAAAAAGGTACTTATTTCTAAGGTATATACTCCGTATATACCTTAAAAACATCTCTCTGTGTTAGAAAATGAATGCTCATTGTGACTTCTGAATATAAGTATACTTGCCAAGAGCTGTAGTCTTTTACCCTCATTCAATGGGCAAATGAACACTTTGAGGAAAAAATAGTGACAGATGAAAATATCACAATGACTGAATCTTTTCTAGTAGAGCAGTGATTTGCAAATCAGAAGCAACCTATGATAGACAAATCTCAGATGCTTATATACAGTTAGGATTCTCATAGAATGTTCTCCATAAGGATTATGTTCATTCAACATCACATTTTAAAACATACTCACAGGCAGATACACCTTTTTTTTTGTCATGATAAATACTTATACCCATATAGGAGAAGAGGAAAAACTGAATTAGTCATTCAGGAGAGTGGGAAAATGAATGAACCAGGTTTCCTAATAATAAATGTAAAATGAGACTATAAGCATACTTAGGGATTTTCTTCTACTCACATTCAGATGCCACAAATATAGAGAAGATGGTGAATGATTTGATCACGGTTGCAATTTAACAGAATAAAACCAATACAGCACAGCAGAGGAAGAATATGCATGGGACCAATAATAATAATGGACCATGGAATTTAAGCTAGGTAAGTAAGACCACAAGGAGGATTTGGGACAGTAAAAGGCAGTGAGACCAATGTATTATAGTTCCAAATGGAATCAAAGGATTTTGGAGCCAGAATATTAAACAGACTAAGTGGGAAAGATAAAAGGTAGTGACAAAAGATTAAGAAGATTGAAACTTAAATTATGGAAAAGTCATTGGTTATTTACAAAGACTAGAGGATATCATCTTGTTAGTTGCTGAGAGAGGATAGAAGACAAGATCACTGGAGCAAAGAAATTCAACAAACTGAGATGCTGGATTATTTGCAAAGATCATCCCCACGGATATCAAAATCTTCAAAATTTTTGACAACAGTGTTGTGAGGCAAGTATATATTATAATAATGGTCATTATAATAGACCATTACATAATATTAGACCACATCATATATATCATATATAAGAGACCACATATAATAATAATAATTTTTTCCCAAATAATTATTTGTTGCCTACTAACAGGGCCTTAATTTTACTGAGGATGCCAATGTGCATAGCTAGTAATAACAGTAAGGGGCATCTGGGTGGCTGAGTGTTGGGCTCCCTGCTCAAAGAGGAGCTTCTCCCTGTCCTTCTGCTTCTTCCTCTCTGTCTGCCCCTCCCCACACCACTCATATTCAATCTCTCTCTCTCAAATAAATAAATAAATAAAATCTATAAAAAATAGTAATAATAAATTTTCCAGCCTCCTTTACCAATAAGGGTAGCCATGTGTCCCAATTAGGCCAATGAGACCAAAAAAAATTCTTGAGCAGCACTTCTAAAAAGATTTTTTTTTAATATTTTATTTATTTATTTGACAGACAGAGACACACTGAGAGAGGAAACACAAGCAGGGGTGTGGGAGAGGGAGAAGCAGCCTTCCCACAGAGCAGGGAGCCTGACGAGAGGACCAATCTCAGGACCCTGGGACTATGACCTGAGCTGAAGGCAGACACTTAATGACTAAGCCACGCAGGTGCCCCTAAAAAGATCTTAAAAGGGAAGCTGAAATGCCTTTTACAATTATAATGTGAAAAGGTATGAGTGTGTTCATTTTGGTGTTAACATCCAGAAAGAACGGGCACCTGGGTGGCTCAGTCAGTTAAACGTCTGCCTTGGACTCAGGTCATGGTCCTGTAGTCCCAGGATTGACCCCCTCTGCTCAGTGCGGGGTCTCTCTCCTCCCTCTCTCTTTGCTCCTCCCCTTGCTGTGCTCTCTCTCATATTTAAGAAAAAAAAAAAACTTAAAAACAAAGAAAAATTAAACATCCAGAAAGGAAAAGCACATAAAATTATATAATTATCATCCCTTCCCTTGAGGATACTGAGAAGTAGAGGACAGGATAAAAATCGGACAAACTGAATTCCACAGAAGAACACTTTATAGATAAGCAAAGAACAAAAACCATATCCATACCTAAAGGGAGCATGGTAGAGACAGAAGAGCACTTGGTCTAGTGTGTGCCAAGTGTGCCAAGTCAGCCAAGTCAAAAAGCAGACCTACAACTGACAAACAGAATTTAGAGGATGAAGAAAAACTAGATGAGACCTTGACAGCCATTTAGGCTAGCAGATACACTGGAATGAGAAACACTCCCAAGGTAAATCACCCAACCCAACCATTTTTCTTCTGCCAAACCCTTCCCTATCTGAATTTTGCCAAAAATGTGGCAGAAAAAGAAGCCTACATTCTCCAGGAATGATCAGAATTAAGAAGTCTGACAATACCAATTTTGGTAAGGCTGCACAGCCACTGAACTTTCCTAGAGAGGTGGTAGGAACATAAAATGGTTTTGCCATGTTGGGAAGTAGTTTTGCAATTCCTCATAAAATTAAACATACACTTATAACTCATCAATCTTATTCCAAAGCAACTATCCAAGATGAATAAACACATATGTCCTCACAAAGACTTGCACACAAATGTTCATTGAAACTTCATTCATACAGAGGGGCACCTCCACCACAATGTTCATAGCAGCAATGTCTATGATAACCAAAATGGGGAAGAAGCCAAGATGTCCTTTGACAGATGAATGGATAAAGAAGATATATATCTATATATATATATATAGATATATATACAGATATATAATGTCTGTATATATATGATATATGTAGATATGTAGATATATATTTATATCTACATATATATATACACAGATATATAATGGAATATTACTTAGCCATCAGAAAGGATGAATACTTACCATTTACATCAACCTGGATGGAACTGAAGGTTTTATGCTAAGTGAAATAAGTCAATTGGAGAAAGACTATTATCATCATATGGTTTCACTTATTTGTGAAATATAAGAAACAGCAGAGAGGACCACAAGGGAAGGGAGGGAAAATTGAATGGGAAGAAATCAGGAAAGGAAACAAACCATGAGAGATTCTTAACTAGGGAAACAAACTAAGGATTGCTGAAGGGGAGGTGGATGGAATAACTGGGTGACGCGATTAAGCACTGGGTGTTATACACAACAGATAATCTGTTGAACACTGTATCTACAACTAATCATGTGCTATGTGTTGGCTAATTGAACTTAAACTTAAAAAAAAAAAAGAAAGAAAGAAAGAAACTTCATGCATAACAGCCAAAACAGCTACTGGATCCAATGACCTAAATGTTTATTAACTGATAAATGGATCAACAATGTAGTATAGCCATACAATGGAATATTCTTCACAATAAAAGAAACAAACTACTGATACATAGAACAACATGGATGAATCTCAAAAACATGATGATGAAGAAGGGAAGGCTAGATACATAAGGCTACATATGATATGATTTTATTTCCAGGACATTCTAGAAAAAGGCATAAGTACAGTGATAGATCAGTAGTTGTCTGGAGCTAGGGTAGGAGAGAATTGACTATAAAAGGAATACAAGGAAGCTTTGGGGAATAATAAAAATGTTTTAAGTTTTGACTGGCATTTACACAACTATAAAAAGCAGGAACTAGGGGCACCTGGATGTCTCAGTGCGTTAAAGCCTCTGCCTTTAGCTCAGGTCATGATCTCAGGGTCCTGGGATGGAGCCCCGCATTGGGCTCTCCGCTGGGCAGGGAGCCTGCTTCCTCCTCTGCCTCTCTCTGCGCTCAGCAGGGAGCCTGCTTCCTCCTCTCTCTCTCTCTCTCTCTCTCTTTCTCTCTCTCTCTGCCTGCCTCTCTGGCTACTTGTGATCTCTGTTAATTCAATAAATAAAATCTTAAAAAAAAAAAAAAGCAGGAACTAAGAAACAGAGGAATCTCATCCTGCATGTTTTTGTGGTAATTGTATTTTGAAGCTCTGCCAGGATTGAACCAAGATGTGAACCAAAACTATTTAAAATCAGAGTTCAAACTCTTGCCAGCTAAAATACTGGCAATATCAAAGAAATCATCCCCTCAGGGGAAGCAGCAATAGAGAGATTATGGGTTAGACAAATCAGACAAGAACTTAACTAAAATAGGGACCAGTTCCTGCTCAAATCAATTCTTATAGAAATGAGCTGTTCACCCTAAATGCCAGAATGCCAGAAATGAAACAGTAAGCATTCTCTAGAAAATTCTCTAGAAAATAAACATTGTATTAGAGTTTCCAATGTTTTTCTAAATCTAATATTTGAGATCTAATAAAAAAAAATTACAAATAATATGAAGAACCAGGAAAATATAATCCATAATCAAAAGAAAAAAAACAGTAGGGGGACCCCTGGGTGGCTCAGTGGGTTAAACCGCTGCCTTTGGCTCGGGTCATGATCCCGGTCATGATCAGGGTCCTGGGATCGAGTCCCATATCGGGCTCTCTGCTCGGCAGGGAGACTGCTTCTCCCCTCCCCTCTCTGCCTGCCTCTCTGCCTACTTGTATGATCTCTGTCTGTTAAATAAATAAAATTTTAAAAAAGAAAAAAAAAGTAGAAGTAAACACACTGATAACCCGGATACTGGAAATTACCAGACAAAAACTTTTAAAATTCTGTGACTGATAAAAGAATTTTCAGGAGGACGCCTGCGTGGCTCAGTGGGTTAAAGCCTCTGCTTTTGGCTCAGGTCATGATCCCAAGGTCCTGGGATCGAGCCCGCATCACACGCTCTCTGCTCAGTGGGGAATCTGCTTCCTCCTCTCTCTCTGCCTGCCTCTCTGCCTACTTGTGATCTCTGTCTGTCAAATAAATAAAATCTTTAAAAAAAAAAAAAAAAGGATTTTCAGGAAAAGACGGTAGACTACATGAAGAGGTGGATAACAGCAGAAGAAATATAAAACCCCCTAAAAAGTAACCAAAAGACAATCCTAAATGTGAAAATTATGATATTTGAAATAAAAATTTCATTGGATTGAACTTAACAGCAGATCAAATACCACAGAAAGGATTGGTAAAAATAAAGATAGGATAATACATACTGCCCAAACTGAAGCACAGAATGAGAAAAGAAATAAATGAAGAGAGTATGAGTGACTTAGTATCAAGCTGTCTAATATATGTGTAACTAGACTCTAATAAAAAAGGAGCAAAAAAAAAAAAAAAAAAGGAGCAAAGAGGCAGTAAAATATCTAAAGAAATAATGAATGTAAATTTCCAAATTTGTTGAAAAACATCAACTCACATAATCAGCTTGATGGACTATGAACAGAGTATACAGAAAGGCTCAGCTAGGTATATCTTATATCAATGCTGAAACCCAAAGATAAAATCTTTAAAGCAGTCAGAAAAAAAATAGGAGAACAATAATGTAACAATAATAGCACAAAAAAATAAATGAGATTGAGGCGCCTGGGTGGCTCAATGGGTTAAAGCCTCTGCCTTGGGCTCAGGTCGTGATCCCAGGGTCCTAGGATCGAGCCCCACATCGGGCTCTCTGCTCAGCAGGGAGCCTGCTTCCACCTCTCTCTCTCTCTCTCTGCCTGCCTCTCTGCCTACTTATGATCTCTGTCTGTCAAATAAATAAATAAAATCTTTAAAAAAATAATGAGATAAATGTTATCATACTGTTACATAGTTCTTACATGAGAAATGAAGTATATAATATTAATTCAAGATAGACTGTGATAAGTATATAATGAATCCCCAGAACAAGCACAAAAAAAATTGCTAAAAACCAAGAAAATAAAATGAAATGCTAAAAAATACATAATTAACCCAAAATAAAACAGAAAAGGGTTAAGGAGCAAAGAAGATATGAGACAAAAAGAGAGCAAATAGCAGGAAAGTAGACTTAATTCATGTTATTTCATGAATGTTTCATTATAATAATTACATGGCAATATATTTAATTGTTATCAATTCAATATAAATGAACTAAACCCATTAAAAGATAGACATTGTCAGACTGGATAAAAAACAAGATTCATCTCTGTGCTTTTTCAAAGAGATATGGTAAATAAACAGTCATAGTTTGAAAATAAAGTTGAAAAGAAGATATAATACACAATGACTAATCATAAGAAAGCTGATATCAGATAAAGGAGACATCAGAATACAGAACTGTATCAAAAATTAAAAAGTAATTTTGGACTTCCAATTCTGGCCATGATGGACTAGGTCCATTCCTCTAATCCTCCCTCCTGCAACTAAAATACCATACATAGACAACACAACAAACCAACACAGGAAATTTCTGAAATGTAGAAAGAGAAAGGCAGAGTTCTCAAACTTGAAGTGTACACGAATTCCTTAGGTTTTCTTTTTACCTACATATAAAATCTGGAACCTGGAACTTCCAGTAAGCACAGACTTAAAAAAAAAAAAAAAATGCCTTAAGAAAAGCCAAAGAGGGCACCTCGGTGGCTCTTTCAGTTAAGCATCTACCTCCAGCTCAAGTCATGATCCCAGAGTTCTGGGACTGAGCCCCACATCAGCCTCCCTACTCAGCAGGGAGTCTGCTTCTCTCTCTCTCCCTCTGCCGCACTCATGCTCTCTCTCTCTCTCTCTCTCAAATAAATAATAGCTTTTAAAAAAAGAGAGGAAGGAAGGAAGAAAAGCCAAAGGTCTATGAAAAGGGGTCGTTCCCATAATCCAAAAATTTTTTGACAATACCTATTCTACTTGAACCAAACACCAAGAAAAAAAACTGCAACACTACCCATGTGTGTCAGTAGAGCTGAAAAATAATGTGGCAGTGAAAACTGGCCCTCCAATTCCCCCACCAGAGTTGTGCTGGTGAAACCAAGCGGGGAAATGAACTCCCATTCCTATCTGGAAATAGTAGTCATTATGAGTCAAAGATATCTTTTCTCATTGCTACTATTAAATATAATACTGGAAGCCAAATCCAGCACAAGAAAAGGAAATAAAAAGCATTCAGACTGGACCAGAGGAAGTAAAACTGACTCTATTTGAGGATGATATAATTACCTGTGCAAAAAATTCCAAGAAATCTATAAAAAAACTAGAATGAAAAAGTACTTTCAACAAGATTGCAAGACACCAAATCAACATATAAAAATCAATCATATTTCTATATACTAGCAATAATTATGTGGAAACCAAAATTAAAAACAATGCCATTAAAAATAATTCCAAAAAACATGAAATACAAATCCATAAATCTATCAAACCATGTATAGGATCTATATGATGAAAATTATAAAATGGTGATAAAAGAAATAAAACAACATCTAAATAAATGGAGAGACATACTAAATGTTCATGAATTGAAAGACACAACAATCTATGACATGGCGCCAAATTCAATCCCTAACTAAGAAAAGTAATTATAAAATAGAAAGATAATACTCTACAAGTATTAAAATACAGTTGAATATTATGAAATGTGTAAAAACATTCATCTCCTCAATAGATTATAGGAGGTTCACATACTTAATCACCTAAATAGTTACATAACTTCTATACCAGAGATTTGCTATAACTCAATTAACTTCTTAGTTTTTTTAGCAAAATAGAAATAGAATACTTTCTCAACACAATAAAGAATATACATCTCAAGCCAACAAGTAACCAAATGTTTAAAAATTAAATAGAATAGGCATTAACAATAAAAGTGGGTGTAAAGTATAGATATGTCTTAATTAAACTTTAAGATAAGTGGTAGCAGAGGATAGAAAAATAAGTACTCTGCTTTCAAGTTCCCTAACTGAATCATTTTCATGGATGGGGAATTCATTCTGAGAACATAAATGGAATCCAAAAGAAAATCTTAACCCTTCATATGAAAGCTGATATCAGCTTTAATGATAACAGCTTTGATATCAGCTATTAATGTCTCTACATTAGGATTACATATACTAACCGAAAAAGTTAATTCTTCATTTTCAGGCTTCACAACTAATTTTTCTCTATTTTGAATGTCAAATCCATAGGTTTCTTCCAAAGTAGAAACAATCTGTGAGTGAATCAAAGCAAGTATTTTTATAGTTTAAAATTATTATATTAAATGTAAAAAGACATGTAATCAAACATGTCAGGAACTTCTTAGAAGACTTATTTCTGCCAGTTCCATTTTTCATCTCACACCTCATCTCATATTACCATAAAGAAATGATGAGAAACAGTCCTCTACTCCCTAGCAATGGAGAGAGTCCCTACAACTTCCATTTCTATGGTGACAGGTGAGTAAAAGACTATGAATAAATAGGTGAAGCATCGACCCCACATATCACCAAAGTATTCCTCAAAATCTGACTGACTCAGCTTTCTTCTTTGAAGAGAACTGGGCAAAACAGAAATGGAAACCAGAGAGCAAGAACCTTCTAAAGGAAATTCTCTGAGCTAATGCCTCAAACTTCGAAAAAAAATTTATTTTGGAAATTTGACAAGCTATATTATTTTTATATTTGTACTTCTCCTCATTGTTCTCATTTGGTATTTGGTTAATCCACAATTCAATTCTGGATCATTGTGCAAATAGAAACTCAGAGAAAAGGAAATTTTTTTTCCCCAACACTAAGAGCTAAAGTTTCTAAAGTGCTGAGAAGAGTTAACATAGCAAGAATGAGACTCAGAAATGTCTATCATTAGAAAGATCTGCTTGCGAGACTGGCTTTGGACTGGAGTGTTAGCAGTGTTCCCATCATCTCTGATAACAGTGACTCAACATCCCTAAACTTTTTTGCACAAACAATGTGGTTCATGTTAAACACCTGCTTTCCTTCAGGGAGTCTGGAATATTTGTACACGCTAGGCAAAGTACCTACAGGAGCAACCCCAATAAAACTCTGAGCACTGAGTCTCTAATGAGTTTCTCCAACAGACATTTCACATATGTTGTCATAATGTGTTCGTTGTTGGGAGGAATTAGGCACACTTGTGTGACTTTAAAGAAAGAGGAAACTTGGACCTAGTTTCCTCCAGACTTCACACCATAAGCCTTTTCCTTTTGCTAATTTTGCTTTGTATCCTTTCACCATAATAAATCTTAGCCATCAGTAGGGCTATATTTTGAGTTTACTACACCTTCCTAACAAATCACTAAGCCTGGCACTGGTCATGGGAACCCCAAACACAGGGACCAACAAGTGTCTTACCATCTTCAGATGTTTGGTAATTTTCCTGATCAATTCATCTTCTGCTATTAACTCCTTTGTCTTACTTGACGGAATGGGCAAAGCATACCTTACAATGGATTCCCCTGTTGGTGGAGATCCTAAGACCATTGGTTCAAGTTTATCACGTACAAATTTTGCACTATGTTTTTCCTTTGGTTTAGGTGACAATGGTAAATTAAAGAGTCCTTTTTGGTAAGTGAATTCTGGAACATTTGCCCATTTCTTACTAGAGGCTAACAGATGTTGCGCTGGCTTCATTTTGTTATTTTACTTCACTTCCAAATTATAGGTGAAAAAATTGTATTCTTCCCTGTGGATAAAACATTAAGATTTCAGATTAAAAATTATGGCAGGATTATCAATTGCCTTGAAGATGGTGAGTCCCAAAATCAGCTCTACAGAATTATAAAATGGAGAATAACATTCCTAACAATTACCAAGAAAAAATTAAAAGATAAGCAAACAAACAAAAAAAACTAAGAAATCTTTACAGGTGGCTGAAGGCTGATTTAGATATGGGCATTTAGGATGGGGCTGAAGAGAAAGAGACAGTAGCAGGAATGAGAGAGTTTAGAAAAGTTTAAAATTTTGTTCTTACCTTTCCCCCATTTTTTTGAGGTAATAAATGCCCCTTATCATTATTTCTATAAGAATAATAGCCTAGGCCCAGGGTATCCACAGAGAAATATCAAGATAGCGCCAAAGTCAGGCTGAGAAAAAAGTACAGACTGGACAGGACTTTGGTTTTCATTCTTCTACTCCTCTCTCCCTCCAAAGCTGATTAAAACTCAGGACAATGCTTTCTCAATAAAAAATAAAAAAAAAAACTACATGCTTGACCATGGGAGTTGTCTCATAAACTGACAAAATTAATATAGAATAGCATTGGTTCTATATTGTCTGAAGCTCTCTACACTTAGACGTCTCATTGTTGTAGGTTGAACTGTGTCCCTAAAAAATATTTTCAAGTTCTAACCTCTGGCACCTATGAATATGACCATATTTGAAAATACAGTCTTTGCAGATGTAACCAAGTTAAGACGAGGTCATACTAGATTACAATGAGCCCTAAATCCAATGACTGGTGTCATTATAAGAAAGACATACAAGGGCACCTGCGTGGTGCAGTTGGTTAAGCATCTGACTTTTGGTTTTGGCTCAGGTCCTGATCTCACTGTCATGAGATTGAGCCCCATGTCAGGTTCTTCACTCAGCGCTGAGTCTGCGGAAAATTCTCTCCCTCTGAGAGAAGTATCTCTCTCTCTAAAATAAATAAATAAATCTAAAAAAAAAAAAATCATGTAGAGACACCATAGATACACAGGGATAGAGGTCATGTAATGAAAGAGGCAGAGACTAGAGTAATGCAACTATAAGCTAAGGAATGTTAAAGATTGTAAGCATCTTTGCTAGGAAGAAGCAAGGGAAATTCTTCCCTAGAGGCTTTAGAAGGAGCATAGCACTGCAAACACGTTGATTTCAAACTCCCAGACTCCTCAACTGTGAGAATAAATTACAATTGTTTTAAGCCACTTACTTGGTGGTATTTTGTAATGGCAGACCCGGGAAACAAATACACAGGTGTAATTTCCCTAAACTTGATGGGAGGGTCATAGACTGGGGCCTGGCTTTTGATGATTTCATAATAGATTACCAGACAAGAGCAGCTGACACTCCCAAGACCATATGAGCTCACAGGTGAAAATAACGTGACACCTGAAAAATATAAGCTTTGCAAAAGAAAAACAACAAACTGGAGGGGAAAAAAAAAATTCAAGGGCACCTGAATGGTTTAGTCAGAAGAACATGCAACTCTTGCTCCCAGGGTTGTAAGTTCCAGCCCCATGTTGCATGTAGAGATTACTTAAATACATATATACATACACACATACATACAAACTTATAGAGGAACCAAAGATACACAAACACATACAGAGAATATTAGCAATATAAAACATGTACACAGGGTATTTTTTTAAAGACCTGAGTAGAAACACTACAAATGAAAAATGTAAAAAAACAACATAACTGATCACAGAATAATAGAGTTGAAGAATAAATTAGGAAAATGGAAGATCCGATTGAGGTGTTCAGCCAGAAAGCAGCAGAAAAGGATAAAGAAATAGAAATGAAAAATAAGAGATATGTAGAATTATATAAATGCTAAAAACCACATAAAAGAAGATCCAGTGAGAAAGAAAATGTGGACAGGAAGAAATATTTGAAGAAATAATATAGATAAATTTCTCAGATTAAAGAATAGTGGAAACCACAGATCAAAAGTGTTCACAAAATACTAAAAAGTAAACAGATAACAAAACACAAACACAGAAATTTAAGAACCTCAAAGAGAAAAATCTGAAAGATTTCAAAAAGAGCATATAAGCAAAAAAGGAGGAAGAACTGAATTTTCACCAGCTTTTTTTGTAAAGATTTTATTTTATTTGACAGAGAGAGAGCACAAGTAAGCAGAGTGGCAGGCAGAGGGGGAGAGAGAAGCAGGCTTTCCGCCGAGCAGGGAGCCCGATTCGGGGTTCGATCCCAGGACCCTGAGATCATGACCTGAGCCCAAGGCAGAGGCTTTAACCACTGAGCCACCCAGGCGCCCCTTCACCAGCTTTTATTAACATCTTTCCTCAAAGAATTCTATATCTTGCCTAAATTGCAAACTCTCTGGATGCAGAGGTTAGCTGAAGAATAAAAATGATGCAAATATTAGCAGCATTTATCATAAATTCTTGAACATAAATAAAGTGAAATGCACATCATCACCAGTAAGTATTAAGAGTTATTATTACCCACTAAAGGCCCACTCGAGAATATCCGAGATTAAGCACTGTCTATATAGATAGTTGATAGATAGTTGACTGGAGGTACTCTGGAGACTAAACTCTAGGAAACAAACTGGGGATTGCTGAAGGGGAAGTGGACTGGGGGATGGGGTAACTGGGTGATGGGCATCAAGAAGGGCACTCGATGGAATGAGAACTGGGTGTTATATGCAACCGATGAGCCACTAATTCTACTCCTGAAACTATATATTAAATAATTGAATTTGAATAAAGAATTTTTAAAAAAGAGTTAATATCAGATTTTAAAGAATTTAAAAAATTAACAATCCTATGAAAAATGGGAAAATATAGGCCTGGATTTGTTGACAAATAATAAACAAAATTAAATGTTTAGAGCAATACCTATTCTAGTGTAGAGGGTCATCTAATAAATTTTAAGAGCCTGATAATAAGTAGTTTTTTTATTTAGCAGAAACCATGGCAAAAGTCAATGGCATCCAGTTAGCACGTTTCTGTAAAATACAAATATTAACACCAAAAAACAGACTATTTAGGAAGTAAAATACAAAACCAAATAATAAGTATTACAGGATACATTATGAATAAAATTATTTTGAATAAGGTTTTTAAAAACTAAAATATTTTGGACACAATCCCTAATGTAAACGATAGAAGGCAAATAACAACTACTGATATAATTGTGGATTTCCAACTATATGTGAACATGTATTAGGATTTTAACCAATATATGATACAGCTGCAGAACAGTACACATTTTTAAGAGCTTACCAAAAAATTTAAATTAAAAAATATATTATATATATGTGTGTGTGTGTGTGTGTGTGTGTGTGTGTATAACAGGGATACAATGACTCAAATATATATGAGAAAAGCTAAGCAAACAGAAAATCCTCAAAAATGGAAACTCTGACATTTTGCACAACCTGTCATGACATTTTTTTAATTTCACCATGAATGATAGAAAAATATCTTCTGACAACACTGAAAATTATTTCATTCACAAACTATACAACTGATTTATTATTTTAGAAACACTGCAGTTAATTAAAAACACAGTTGCCAAACATAATTCATAGTCAAATAAGTATTGGGAAACATTATTTGATGCCATGTCACTAAAAATTCATTTTGAAGAATACAATGTTCTTTTGGAAACTGTTGATAATAATAATAAACATATACATTATAGAACATAAGCCAAAGTCCCCTTTCGGAAAATATCCCCTCTTATATTTTTCTCATATTAATTGTCACATAATGTTTTAAGTAAAGCTAATGTAGTGATACAGAAACCAAAATTCAATTCACAAAACTTTTTGAAAAGCATCAAAAGAACTTCAACAAAATTCTATTGCCAAAGGCATTCCATCTAAAGTGTCAGGTCTGAGAAAGAAGGGCCGGCGAACAAAACTTAAGAATGAGTAACCAATGAGCCAGAAGGTAAAAGCAAGAGGGGATATACTGAAAATACAGTGAGAAAAACTTAGGTCTTGAGTGATGCTCTACATCAAATGCTGGTCACCTCAGAGGAGAACTAAGAACCAACGGACTTGGCAACATGGAGGTAGGTCATTTGTGAACTGAAGTACAGCAAGGGTTTCAAGAGTGACGGAGGCTAATGCCTGATTGATCTACGTTCTAGAAGAGAATTGTCAAAGAGCAAGTGGAAGGGCGCCTGAATGGCCCAGTGGGTTAAGCCTCTGCCTTCGGCTCAGGTCATGGTCTCAGGGTCCTGGGATCGAGTCCCCGCTCTCTGCTCAGCGGGGAGCCTGCTTCCCCCTCCCTCTCTCTGCCTGCCTCTGCCTACTTGTGATCGCTGTCTGTCAAATAAGATAAATAAAATCTTTAAAAAAAAAAAAAAGAAGAAGAATATGAATGTAAGCATTTGAGAAATTGTGCTACAAAAGGGAGTAAAATATAGGCAAGGGAAGGTTTTTTTGGTGAGAAAAAAACGTGTTTGTATGCTGTCATAGGTTGAATTATGTTCTCTCCCCCAAAATACGTTCGAGTCCTAACCTCAGAACCTGTGAACGTGACCTTTTTTGCCAAATAAGCCTCCAGAAGCTAGAAAAGAAACATGAAAAATTTCTCCCCCAGAGCGTCCAGTAGGAACCAACACTGCCAACACTTTTCAGCCTTCGGCCTCCAGAAGCCAAAGAGTAACTTTCTGTTGTTCGCGGCACTTTTTGGGGCAGCCCTAGGAAACTGATGCGTATGCCGATGGGCGGGACCCAACAGAAAGCACAATGTGTCCACCGGTTCAGCAGGAAACTGAGGGGATGAGACCCTGGAGTCAACAAGGGAAAACGGTGTTGCCGCACAAAGGCGCCCGTGCACTTAAGGCAGGCACGGGTTTGCATCTACCTGTGGTAACAGGAAGGCAGGGACGCCGGCCACGCCACGAAACTAATCAAGAAAAAGACGGGACAGTCACCAGGTGCTACAAAGCCACCTCATCAGTGGATCCATGAGGTTCACATGCGTATACAAATAAAGGTCCCAGAAAACGTTTAAGGATTTTACGAAGTCTCTTCATTCAGCCCTCCTAACCATGCTAGGAGGGGTACGCTCTATCACCACAAATTTGCCCACGTTTACCGGTCACCTGCTGCCACAGGGACGAACGTCTTCCGGTCCTCCCTCAAGGACTCACTCCAAACCCTTTAATGACACAGTACACGAGGACATGGGGCGGGCGGCACGGGGTAGGAAAGCTCCGATTTGCCCTAGAGTTCTCACCAACAGAGGCACAACGGCCGCTGGGAGAGGAAAGGTCAACGCTTCTGCCAGAGAAGCCATCGAAAACTCCCGATCCGACGGGGGAAGGACGGGGCCCGCCTCGGCTCCCAGCAGTCCGCGTACCTGCTCAGGCTGTGGGGAGCCGCGTTACCGGTGGTCTTGCCTGGGCGAAGAGGGCTCTAAGGTGAGAGAGTTGGAAGTTCTGAGCCTCCCAGACGTCCTACAAGGCGGAAGCCTGCAAACCCAGCGGACTCCAGCCCCGCTGTTTTACAGACTAACATTTGGGCGCCTAGGCCGGGCGTCCGCGCCCTGGGGCTGCAGCAACGACCGGGGCCGGACGCAAGGCCGCGCTGTGGGCGGTTGACGCAGCGTCCCCGACGCCCCCCAGCCGTGCGCCCCCGCCGCGCGCCCCGTGCCCCGCCGCGCGCGCCCCCGCCGGCGAGACCCGCGCGCTAGCTCCAGGAGCCAGAGCTTGAGCTGAGGCTTTCCCGGAATTGGAAGCGAGAGGAATTTCAAGAAATGTGGAACCCTAAAAAGTAGCCAGGTCCAGACCGCGCCCTCTTTCTCGCTCCCCGGGCCTGTGTAGTTCCCTCCACGACGCTGCACAGTTGAGATTCTTTTAGACATCTGGCCTAAAGAAATAAAACACGTGCCTGTTCGGTGCTTTGAGAACTTGGGCTTCACCTGCAAAACTGAGCCTCAGCCGCCCATCTGCCGCTGTCGAAAGTTATTTTCAGTCCAATGTTTTGTAGAGTCCGTTACCAGACTCGAAGTTCCCACGGAATTCTGCAGCGGCTTCGCGGTTTTAAAATTAAAACGGACTAAGAAGTTTGAATCATGCCACATAAGCTAGTCTCTCGCCATCATTTTCCCTGCTCTGCTTTCATATGCAATTCCACAAGATAGGGTTTTTTGACAGAGTAACTTAAAATTTTTCTCTTTTAAAAAAATGAAGGCTATTGATTTAAAAATCTCCAAATAAAGTTTTATTGCCCGAAGTAAAGTGTTTTAATATTTAAAAATACTAACTTGATATAATTTAATTTTTTTAATAATGGCTGTGTTTGGTTTGCTATGTGAATATTCAAACAACGAGTCCAGAACAAAAGCTGAAACGAGAATTGCAAAAATGGAAGATGGCTCAAGATTGAGGCATTGAAGGATCCTGAACTCACCTCTTCCCCCAAACAGATCTACAGCTACATCTGGAAAATTTCCCTCTAGCTAGCTGAACGGGAGAGAAAAGGGCCATACTGAGGTAGAAGAGGAAGAGACCAAGTCTTGAAAGAAACCCCACCCCAGGCCCAACAGACCCACAATTAGGAGAGATCGCATAATACAGAGCTTGTCCTGAGGAGGGAGGGAGGATTTGTGCCCCACCAGGCACCCCAACTCTTGAGACCTGTAGCAGAGACACACGCCCCTAAAATGTCTAGCCATGAAAACCAAAGTTTGCTTCCAGGAGAAACTTTATAAATATAAAACAGAAAATACACTCTTAAAGGGCTTGCGCACAGATTTATTTGTCACCTCCTCAGTCCCCAAAGCAAAAGCAACAGTTCATCATAAGCAGAGGAGACTCATTTGCTAATCTTAAAAATATTTCAATTTATATTCAATTGATATTGTGGTCATTGCAAGGATCTGGGACAATTTAAATTTGGCAAGAAGTGCAATTTCCCCTTAGCTCCGGCATTTTCTAATTTTCAGAGTTATATAGAAGACATTTATTCATATAAATGAGTCCAATATACTTATATGTAACATAAACTTTCTATATATTGAGATATACTTGTTTAAAAGACAGAAAACATTTGTGTTTTAACTTTTCCTGGGTTTCAGCACACAATAATGCTTGTTAAGTAAATGTTAACTTTTCTTCAAAAGTTCAAAAATAGGGACGCCTGGGTGGCTCAGTTGGTTGAGCAGCTGCCTTCGGCTGGGGTCATGATCCTGGCGTCCTGGGATCGGGTCCCGCATCGGGCTCCTTGCTTGGCAGGGGGCCTGCTTCTCCCTCTGCCTCTGCCTGCCCCTCTGTCTGCCTGTGCTCACTCTCTCTCTCTCTAACAAATAAATAAATAAAATCTTAAAAAAAAAAGTTCAAAAATATAAGAGATCCATGGAAAATTGTCTCCTAATAGATGAAAAGAGGGCTACCATGCTAATACTAGCCAAAAGAAAGCTGTAGGTTTTATATTAATTTTATATTAATTACAGAAAAACTAGATTTTTGAGTAAAGACTATTACCAGGGATAAAATGGGTTATTTCATAATGATAAATAAGCCATTGATTAAGAAGACATAACAATCCTAAACATTTACAGACCTGACAAGAGAGTAACAAAATACATAAAACAAAACCTGATAGGACTCCAAGGAGAAATAAACAAATGCATAATTAAAGTCAGAGATTTCCGGACGCCTGGGTGGCTCAGTTGGTTAAGCAGCTGCCTTCGGCTCAGGTCATGATCCCAGCGTCCTGGGATGGAGTCCCATGTCGGTCTCCTTGCTCGGCAGAGAGCCTGCTTCTCCCTCTGCCTCTGCCTGCCACTCTGTCTGCCTGTGCTCGCTCCCTCTCTCTCTGATAAATAAATAAAATCTTTTAAAAAAATAAAAATAAAATTAAAAAGTCAGAGATTTCATCATGTTGAGTAAGGAAAAGGTAAAGGGATGGGCAGGGAGAAGTGGGGATACTAGACTCCTAGACTCCTAGACTCAGAAACTGTTCCTGGCAGGCAAAAACGCTAAGACAGGGTGGACAAGAGATAAGGGAATAGACCAGTCCACCTGGTGCTGGATGTTAGGGAGTGTTTTTCTTTGGCAGCTACATTGTAATCACAGAAAAATGACCAGACCTCATAGAAATAAGTTATTAAGGATGTCATCAATAGTCCTTGCTCAAACCAAGATGGCACAAGAATCTCAAGGTCACAAGCATACTGGTCAAGTTTTCAATAAACGGCCAGTCCTAAAAACCTTCAGTGGCAAGTCATTCAGGACTCTTCTCAGGCTAGAGAGCTTTTTCTTTCCTTCGCCTTCACTTAAACTTTCACTTCACCCTTTTGTGTCTGTGAGATTCCTTGACTCTGCAAAATCCAACATCCATTCCAGACTTTTTTAATCTGAAACTTGAAATAGAAACTTTCTTAACCTGATAAGATTCATCAATGAAAAACCTACAGCTAACATCGTACCTAATGGTAAAGATTTCTTTGCTTATTTCTCCCCTGTGATAAGGAACAAGATAAGACTGTCTGTTCTCATTACTTCTTTTCAATAATGTACTTACTGGAAGTCCTAACCAGTGCAAAAGTCAAGGAAAAGAAACAGAAAGAATTCAAACTGGAAGGGAAGAAAAATAGAATTTTTAATAAAGAAACAAAATGATCTATGTAGAAAATCTGATGAAATCTTCAAAAATTAATAAGTTTAACGTGGTTACAGGATATCAGATCAAAATACAAAAAATCAACTGTGTTTCTGTATGCTCTAGATGAACAATGAGGAAGTAAAATAACACAAATACCACTTACCATGGCATCAAAAATATATTTGTGCATAATGCTGAAAAAATGTGCAAAACCTCTACACTGATAACTCCAAAAAGTTGCTGAGAGAAAATAAATGTTGACGTAAATGTAGCTACACCGTGCTCATGAATTGGAAAATTTAATAATGTTAAGATGTCACCTCTCCCCTACTTAATGTATATGTTCAGAACAATCCGAATCAAAATACCAGCAGGGCTCTTTGAAGAAATTGGCAACCTGATGGAAATCTCTGATGGAAATGAAAAGAACCTGCAATAACCAAAACAACTCTGAAAAAGGATAAAGTTGGAGGACCTCAAACAAAATGCATAGTCCCAGAGGAGTTCCTGGTACCCCTGGGAATAAGATCTTGTTTACAACTGTTGAGCAACACCCTCTCTCCCTCAAGTGGCATCTATAGCTCTCATAGTACACAGTTGACAGTGGCTCCAACATGGCCCCTCAGCTGCTGATATGCCTTAGGGTCCTTTCTTCTGTTCAGACCATTGGAAACCCTTATTTTTTGGAAGGACTGCATAATGACAGCCCAATCTGTTCTGTTTGTTTATAATAACAGTTGGGTGGGATTTTTCCATCCCATGAAACACCTGAATTACAGGTATAGGAATGTGTGTGAGAAAAACAACAAAAATTTTCATAAAGTTTCGCACAGGAGGTGAAGAAGCTGGGGCCATTTGCTGCTATTTCCGATACTGAGAAGTAAGATTAAGAGAATAGAAACCAAATTGTAGTCAAAGCCATTTGGCAGATGCCAATTCAGAAGTCAGTTAAATTCAGGGCACCTGCATGATTGAGTCGGTTAAGCCTCCTCTTTCAGCTCAGGTCATGATCCAAGGGTTCTGGGGAGCTCAATGGGGAGCCTGTTTCTCCTTCTGCTTGTTCTCTCTCTCTCTCTCTAACAAATAAATAAAATCTTGGAAAAAAGAGTCAGTTAAATTCAAGGAATTTGCAATAGTTTGGGAGATCTGGGTAAGATATTGTCCTTGTGTGGAAGGGTCCAGGAGCTATGCTAAAAGAAAAAGAATATTGATACTCTTTCTCTTACTGGTAACTCCCACTGTTTAAGGTATTCCATCCCTAGGTGCTTAGGTATTCTTCCTATCCTTCTATTGTCACAAAATTAATGTCCTGTTCCTGTAATTATAACTTCTTTCTAATTGTCCTTCACTCTCACCCAATTTTTTCATCTAGAAGAATCAGTCAGAAACAAGAGAGCCACAGGGGTTTTGTATGAAGACCCATTATGTCCCCTTCTTTCCACCCATTTAGGCCAGTATGTGGGAGAGTACAGACCCAAAGCAGGGCAGTAAGAGCTGGCATACTATACAGTGAATCCTCCATGATTTCCCATGGGGTTTTCTCTGTTTCAAGGAACTTTAAGTAAGAGGGCCAGAGTGCCCTTATGGTCAGAAAAAGACATCTTGAATAACTCAGAGACTTTGTACTATCATCTTTGAAATCACCTGAGATTGACTTGATAGAATTCAGGAGCAGTTGAGCCATAAGAGGACCAAACTATGGTCATTCCTCTTCAACAAACATTATGTGTCCCTCCGACTCAGCTCCCAAGCTAACAAGGCAAAGTTCTTAAGATTTGCATGATTTCTTCCCATTGGGGTCACAAATCTCCCTCCTTTTGCCTTTGATGTATATGTGTGTCTCTGTAAGTGTTGTCTAAAAAGAATTAGAACCTTCCTCTAACCTAGGATGGATCTTAGGAACAATTGTTTCAACAAGGCTGGTATGAGGCTAACCATCAAATTGTCTCTCCAGCCCCCACCCCAATGAGTAAGAACAACAACTAAGTCATCTACCATTTGGGCCCCTACCTTCGGCCCTACTTTCCAATACAGAGCCTACAACTATCTCCCTCCCAGCCATCTCCCTCCTCAGCAACGAGGAGCAAAGTGGAGGCTTATTTATTGCTTGATGAAATGATTGAATAATTGAATGATATGGCTGCTACTAGTTCCCAAGGATGTCCCTCAAATTATATTAAATGAGAAAGCTCTTGTCTTTCCTATTCCAGAAAGCCAGGTCTTGTCAGTATTCCATCTTTTTCATTGAAACTGTCAAGAACTATGAAAGGTCTACAATTTTCCTTATTTGCTGGAAAACAAGTTAACCTGACACAATATTGTAGACACTGGCATAAAATTTGAGACTCCTGGGCTAGAGACAAAGGACCACTTATTAATCACAGCAATAGCAGCAACCAGAATAACACTTGTGTTGGCTCCCCAAGCCCCAACTCCTACAAGGCAAAGCAACACTGGCTATGTGATGCTGGCACAGTCAGTGAGTTGGGCTCCCTGAGAGAGACCCTTGCTAGGAAGCCCCAGTCTTCTCTAAAAACGCTCCTAGCAAATCTTCTCAACCATTTTCCAGTGAGAAACGTCATCTTCATTATCATGAACAGCCAACAAATCTGCCCTCTGTCCCAGAGAAAGATGCTGTATTTTCCAAAGCTCTTTGCCATACAAATATCCTTGGAAAAGTATCCAGAACAAAATCTACCAGAAGATATGCAGAAACAAGACAGAATCATGGAGAACTATCTCCCAACCACTCCATAAATACATATTAACTCAAAATGGATCATAGGCCTATCTAAGTGTAAACCTAAATCTATAAAGCTTCTAGAACAAAGCATAGAAGTTACCAGGATTATTTTATAGTCAACAAGGTCAATAGTCCAAAGAATGTGACCCACATAGAGGCACCTCATATGGAAGATTTAAAGAGGTCCTCGCTCTCAGGTCCTGAGCCTGCCCTTGCACAACCCAGAAAGTACCTCCTTAAATTTGTGATTATCCACTTGGGTTTGCCATAATATCCACACTGCATCTTTTTCCATTCTTGATAGTTACAAAATCAGAAAATATCAGATTGTATTACCCAAGGAGCAGTATAGCTTACATCACAGCCTTGGACTACTGCAGAACACTTTTCTGCCCCGGGACCAACTCAAATGGCACAGCCTTCCATGTCACATATACTGTGGGCTGGATCAATCCTTGGAAGTGTGGAATGTGTCCACCAGAAGTCCAAGAGATCCACCAGATATTGTACTTCCCTCTTCATAGTAAGGAATGCATCTTACTGGGAGTGATATCATCCTCAAGGTGGAAAACCCTGGTTCTTACAGGGCAAAATAAAAACCCTTATACCTTACAATGGTTTGTGGTCCTCCAAAGGCTATAGTCCCTAAGCAAATAGGCACTATAACTGTGCTATTGATATTCCAGGATGAGGAAGTAGTTAGAAAAAAAAATCTTAGCAATTTCCTTCACAGGGCATTAATGACAAAACATTTGGGAAACTCTCTAGTAGGAGGAGAGGCAACAAAAAATTATATCCTTTGTAGTGGATGTTCCAACATGCCTTTGAACATCAGATCTCTAAACTATTTACTAAAGTGGTGGATTCCAAAATCTCTGAAGGGTTTTTAATCTCCCACCCTCTAGAATGTATGTGTCAAAAATTGCCCATTATCAACTGGGTTCTATCAGATCCACCAATTCATACACATGAGTGTACTCAGCAGAAGTTCATCATAGATGGAAAAGGTGTGCCTGAACAGGAGGAAAGGGCAGGAGTAATTTACATGAGGAAGCAGACTGGACCCCCATGTCACCCACCACTGTTGTACCAGTGCTTTTCCCTAGCTCACATCTGTGGCTCTATGGGCACCCTACACTACAAGCTGAATGAGGAGAAAAATCCAGAGATTGATTTTCAGGTGGGTTTTCTAAGTATATGGATAAAAGACAAAAACAGATGGTGAAGATATATATATATACATATATATATATATGTATATATATATATTCTCTCTTCTATATATATATCTTCTCTTCTATCTCTCTCTCTCGAGAGAGAGAAGCTGCTATGGCCAGTGTTAGGGCTGATCTTGAATGACAGTGTTGAAGGAAATTTTCCTAAGGAAAGAAGTCATGAGCAGTATGTCTGGTTTATCCACTCTGCAAAGAAGAAGTGGTTCAAGATAAGAATACATGTGGGCTCATGGATAGTGGCAAATTGCTTGGCCTGCTGGTCAAGGGCATAGAAGGAAATAAACTAAAAGGTCAGAGACAAGATCTTAAGTGTGGAGGCATGTGGATAGACGTGAAATTTTCCATATCACACGTAATTACCTACTAGAAGACATCACAACAAAAGAAACACTGAACAACTTAGTAGGTAAAACGATATAGCTAATTGATGTTAGACAACTTT
>RCUC01129181.1:0-61861 GCA_003697995.1 Taxidea taxus jeffersonii
AAAAAAATTAATTAACTTTGCAAGACTAAAGAATCATGGGGAGAAAGCCATGAATTTCATGCTTTGCTTTCTCCTTCTCTGGAATTCAGCTGTTCTTCTTGGTAAGTGAACTTGGTCTTGGCTGGATTTCTTTTTGATCTTCTGGGGGAGGGGCCTGTTCTGCTCAGGTTTGCTTTCGGGAACTTTTGTTCCCTGAATGCTTTCCATAGAGTTCCGGAGGACAAAAATGAAAATGGTGGCCTCCCAATCTCTGGCCTGGAGGAGCAGAGAGCTCATGGCTCTACTCCTTAGTGCACCCTCAGAGAAAAGCTCTCAATCACTCCCATCTACCCGGCCTCTGGCCACACTCCGAGCTCACCCAGCCTGTGACCAAGTGTCTCTGTCTCTGGCACATAGCTCCACCTGGAGTCTCTGAACTCTGCAGATCCTTGGGCTCTTCCATGGGGGGTGTCCCCAGATCTGTGGGGACCCCACTCTCAGAGCACTGGGCTGTGCCATGGATTATGGATCAAAGTCACCCAAGTTGAGAGCTCACTCCCTGGCTCTGTCTCTGTAGCCAGCCTCCCTGCTCTAATACCTGTGAGCTCTGTGACACTCAGACACCCCTGAGCCTTCTGTGATCCCGTGGGACCTGGGGCCATGTGGGCTTCACTTCACTCCTGCTTAGCCTCTAGAGTGATGTCCCTCAGTGGAGCAGACTTTTAAAAGTCCTGATTTTGGAGATGCTTGGGTGGCTCAGTTGGTTAAGCGGCTGCCTTCGGCTCAGGTCATGATCCCAGTGTCCTGGGATTGAGTCCCATATCGGGCTTCTTGCTCGGCAGGGAGCCTGCTTCTCCCTCTGCCTCTGCCTGCCACTCTGTCTGCCTGTGCTCGCTCCTGCTCTCTCTCTCTGACAAATAAATACATAAAAATATTAAAAAAAAAAAAGTCCTGATTTTGTGCTCAGTTGGTCCACTGCTTGCCGGGAGCCAGCCCCTTCCTCTGCGGTCTATCTTCCCATCACTTTGGATTCACTTCTCTGCCGGTCCTACCTTTCAGAGAGTGGTCAGTTTTCTGTTTCTAGAATTGTTGCTCTACTTCTCTTTGATCTCCTGGATGAAGTCCCAATAGTTCATTTTTGCTGTTGTTTCCTTTGTCTTTAGAGGCATTTCTAACAAGAATTTATTAAATGCAAAAATTTGTCTGTATTTTGAGTACATTTGGTAGGATAAATTTTCACAAGTTTTGTGTCCCCTGGGTTTTTCTCTTTTAGTACCATTGGTAAATCACAAAGAAACTTAAAAAAAAATGCATAATCATGAATGGGCTGGAAAAACTTCTTTTATTACTTATATTTTAGATTATCAACTGTTGTATCTTGGTGCATCTACAAACCTTCCAAATTCTTCCAAAACCTTGCATATTCTTCTGGAACATGTTATGCAAAAACTAATCTACTCTTCACATAGAATATAACAACAAGGGTTTGTGCCACTGTACTCATTAAATATTTTGGGGGAATGTTCAATTTAGCAAGTGGTCAAGTTTTCTAGTGATAATTTTTCCATTAAAAATGCATTAATCTGCTGTTCTGTAATTATAATGATGTATATGGATTCTCCATATGTTCTGCTACTTGACGAATCCATACAATCTTCTTACTGCTTTTTTGTCACTTAGAGTTAATAATTACTAGTCCTATCTTCATAATCTTACTTTGGACCTATTTCCTACTCTTTTATGTTGCCATGTCTTTGAATGTTGTGATCATCCATCCAGTGGTCATCCATCTTCTATCTTTTTTTTTTAGATTCTTTTATTTTTTGTTTGTTTTGATAACATTTATATTAGTAAACATTATCAGTACATTAGTAAACACAACATTGATATCAGTAAAATACTCTATATGAATACAACTAAATGGCATTAATACTGGGCAAAAATAAAACCATCAGTATACAACCTGCTGAGAGAGAAATGACGATGGCCTGCTTTGTAAATTCTATTAACAGAAACTTAGATTCCTTGATGCAACATTAGAAACTCTAAAACCCCCTGCAGGTCCAGTTTTAAGTATTATCATTACAGTGCTAGGGGTGGTCTTTACAAGGGTTTACTACATATATTTCATAGGTAGCCATTAATATAATTCTACCAAACAATGAGGTGGTTTATGCAGTGACAAGATGAAAAGTGGTTTAATGACAACCAATACTCAATATTGAACTCATGACCAGATACGGGTATTTAAGAGAATGATGTGAAGTCTTTACTATGAGTTATTTACCATTTATTCATTTTTTTTTCTTTTAATTATTAAGACAGTCGTTTACAGCATATGCATTTTTCCATAGTGCTAACGGTGGCATCTGAACCAAGAAAACAAATTTTCTGCTAGTTATTTTATTCAGAAAGATATCACTGCAACTACAAGTCTATCAATTAACTATATGAGAAATTAAAATAAAAGCATGAAGGAAATGAATAACTAATAGAGTACTTACTCATTCTAAAATTTAATTGGTATACAATGACCCTATGACCTAAAGAAAAGTTAAATTGTTCAGAAAAAAAAAAAAGTATATCATGATTTCTCAAATACAAGAACGAAAATATATATGTTAAAACATCATTTTAATTTGGTTTATTTTTCATGGTTTTAAATTTATTTTAGAATTAATGGATGCTATCTGATTAAGACAACATGACTTGGGCATAGGTAGTCTTTGGAAAATGCTGACAATAAATATTTTTATCAAGGATTGAATTAACATTTATGCATTCTTTTCCTATTGTAGTATATATACTTTATTATATGCACATGTAAGGATTATTGAAAGATTTAAACTCAAAGGGTTATAAAATGAAGATGGCTTTATTTTACAAAAAGTTACTGCCTTTAACCAGAGTAATGCCCAGTAACACAGAATCTTTATCTCTTGAGTGGATGATTTAGTAAAAAAAGAAGTTGAAGGAGGGAAGGACTCAGTACATCATTAAAATAAAAAAAAATGGCTGTGAATTGCCATTACACAGTGAACATTAAAAAAATCTGAGTTTCTCTTCTCTTAAATATTAAAACAACTATCAGACTGATAAAGTACTTCTTAGTATTGAAACTTTTTTACAACATAATGATTATTATAATTTTAGGCTTTGTGATAAAACTAAACTGCATCTTAGGTATGTGATATTATTTTGTGTAGACTTAACTACCTTGGATTTCAGTTTTCTCATTTTAAACATTTATCATGAAAATTCCTGGCAAAAACATGCTGTGATAAGTAAATGCAATCATTAATATTTACCATTATCACATCATTACTCCTTATAACTTCTTGATTTTTTTTTAAAGGCTTTATTTATTTGACACAGAGATAGAGAGTACAAGTAGGCAGAGCAGCAGAGGGAGAGGGGGAAGCAGGCTCTCCACAGAGCAGGGAGCCTGATGTGGGGCTCTATCCCAGGACCCTGAGATCATGTCCTGAGCCGAAGGCAGCTGCTTAACCAACTGAGCTATCCAGGTGCCCCTAACTTCTTGATTTTAACAACAACAACAAAAAATTGTCCTTAAAAACTGCATTACTTATGATGTCTTCAAGATGAGATTCTTATTATTTTGCAACCTCTATTTGAAACTAGAAGGATGGGATGACTTTCGGTTTATTCTCCCGTATACATTTATATAATATTTTGTTCTTTTATTTTTTTTTTCATTTTCTACTCCTGCAAAATTTATACCATCTTTGACTAGTATCTTATTTTCTTTCTTGTAGTCACATTATACCTCCATTCATATTCCTTGTAGGCCTGGAATTTAGGCTATGATATACAATCTTTGATGTCTCCAAAATGAATGCATACTTCTTACACCATTTGAGTTTATTGATGTTCTAATGCACTTTAGCAACCCATATTGGCTGTCTCATATTTTGTTCTTGCCCTCATGAATTATTTCACCTCTTAAACATAAAACCCTACATTATATACCAAATTTCCTTTGTCCTGGTTCTTCATAGTATCTCTCAGTACACCTCTTCACAAATGCATTATGACTTTTAATCCAGGAATGAAAAATATTTTTATGAACATTCTACCAATTAATAGTCACTGGTTGGAGCACTGTACTGAGAATTCTGAGCCTGAGGTTGAGGATCAGCAAGAAAGAATTGTGATCAATTATCAGTGTTCAAAATAAAGCAGAAGTACATGGTTGCATGTGTGCCAAATAATTTTAAGTCCCCTAACCTTTACTATTTTTGTTAAACTACCATACTTTGAAGGCACCCCTTCTTTTAAAGATTTATTTATTTATTTGAGAGATAGAGGGAGGGCATGCATGTGCAGAGGGGTGGAGGTTGGGGAGAAAAAGAGGGAAAGTATCCCAAGCAGACTCCTCACTGAGGCCACAGACCTACCCTGGGACTCAATCTCAAACCTTGAGATCACGACCTGAGCCTAAATCAAGAGTTGGACAACCTACTGAGCCACCCAAGCACTTCAAATTTTATGTTTCTTTTTACTTTCTCTTTTGTATGGCAACTAAAAATTATAAGATTACATATGTGGATTGCTATATGTTTCTCTTGGACAGCACTGCTTTAGATAATTCCACCTCTCAGCCTTTGAGATGTCCCAGCTGATGCTAAGTTACTCTGCTGAGCTCTGCCAAACTGTAGATTTGTGAGTAAAATAAATGTTTTCATATATTTTATTCATAAATCTGCAACACACTTCATTCTTCTTCCTCAGGAATGAATGTCTTAGTTGTCTTTCAAGATTTTCATTTCTCTATGTTTTTGAGTTAGCTTGTTATTTTAAAGGTCCCCCTTAAATTTTTCAGAACTTAATTTTTATTTTCCTAAGACCTTAGGAGAAATAGTTGCTCTCACTTGAAGCCAGTAATTACAGCTCCAAGTAGAAAGATTTAGTTTTAATATTTTTGGTTATGTGGGGTGCCTGGGTGACTCAGTGGGTTAAAGCCTCTGCCTTCTGCTCAGGTCATGATCCCAGGGTCCTGGGATCAAGCCCCGCATTGGGCCCTCTGCTCAGCAGGGAGCTTGCTTCCCTTCCTCTCTCTTTGCCTGCCTCTTTGCCTACTAGTGATTGCTCTCTGTCAAATAAATAAATAAAATCTTAAAAAAAATTTTTGGTTATGTGATGCAAAAAATATACTATGATATTTTTTGTGTTTAACAAGAAGGTAGGTAAGATTGCGGTTATGTATAAGATGTTTCAATTAAATTAAGAATGTTTTTAAAGACCTTATATGCTTATTTCAATCAAAAAATTAATTTACCTGGAATAAAATATATTTTAACTTTTGCTGATTATTTTAAATAAACTTTCAGCTTGTAGTATTGGGTGATTTTAAGTGCCAGTTAATATAGTGCAGTATTATTTCAGATTTTAACACAGGCTAGGGTATCTGAATAGCAGGATAGAGATAAAAGCTTAAAGAAAGACTAAAGGTTTTTTTTTTTTAATATATAAGATTATTAGAATATAGAGGCAAAACCAAGAATTGTATGGTGAGTGTCTAGCTTGCAAATGGAACATATAATTAAAATGTACAGTCGACAAATATATTCTTTTGAAACATTTATGAAGATAGTATAAATTTTCTTAGATGTGGGATTTAAATACAGATATCAGACTTGTATGTCCAGAGGTAGATAATGCATCTGCTTATAAATCAAAAGTAAATTTTGACAGTTAATCCTATTAACATTTAGATTATCGATTAAAATGACCCTTTAACTTAGAGGTTACTTTGGGATTGCATTCAGGTCTTTTAATATTTTATGAGTAAAATGTCAACATAAATTGCCCTCCTAAATGTGGAAATGCATGATGATAGATAATAAATGTACCCTAAGCAGATAGATTAACCTTTTTAGGAGACCAGTACTAAACTGAAGATTCTTACTTTAATAAAGTTGGCCAGAAATATTTTTTGCAAAAAATGTCTATTGGAAATGTTTGCTTTAATAATATTTGAACTCAGCAGAAAATTGACTTATTTTGTAGTTTTCAGAGTAAACTTAAATAGTGGTTTACCTCTCAAACAATATACCATGTCATTCTTTCACTTTGAAAATATAGGCACTTAATAAATATTATAATTTATAACTAAGTTTTCAACAATTCACATTTTAATAATCAAATAATTTTAAATACCTGAATTAGTACAGTTAAAAATAAAACCATAGTAAACTAAGAAAAATAAAAGTATATTTTATTTCCTATTCATTTCTCAATCCCAGTACTGATAATATTGTATTTGGAGTCTTAGGGGGCACATGGGTGTAAACTTGTTGTCCCTTAAAGCTCAGTAACAGTGACTCATAAGCCATAATGGGAGATTTCAAAACATCATGTGCTCACAAATAAAGTACCTAGACCAAGGACAAGGGAACACATAAATAATCCAAATAAAATAATGTGCCTTGTCTATAAGTATATATAGAGTTATAGCAGCAGTGTCCACAATAGCCAAAATATGTAAAGAGCCCAAATGTCCATCGACTGATGAATGGGTAAAGAAGATGAGGTATAAATCTACAACAGAATATTACTCAACCATAAAAAAGAATGAAATCTTGCCATTTGCAATGACATGGATGGAACAAGACTGTATTAGTTAAGCAAAATAAGTCAGCCAGAGAAAGACATATATCATATAACTTCACTTGTAAGAGGAATTTAAGAAACAAAATAGATGAACATAGGGAAAGGGAGGGAAAAATAAAATAAGATGAAAATTGAGAGGGAAGAAAACCCTAAGCGATGATGAACTCTAGGAAACAAACTGAGGGTTGCTATAGGGGAGGAGATAGGGAGATGGTGTCACTGGGTGAGAGACATTAAGGGTATGTGATGTAATGAGCACTGGGTATTATATGCAACTGATGAATAACAAGTTCTACCTCTGAAACTTAAAAAACAAAACAAAACACAAGAATTATAGTTCATAATCTCAGGGTCCTCAGATTGAGCCCTGTATCAGCTTCTGTGCTCAACCTGGGCTCAACTCTGTGTCTCCCTCTCCTTCTGCCCCTCCCCCTGCTTGTGTGTTCTCTCTCTCTCTCTCATATAAATAAATAAAATCTTTAAAAAAATAAAAATAAAATTTCCAAAAATGACAGCAAAATAAAGAATATCAATTTTTTGTTTCTTTTTTAAATTTTTACTTAAATTCCACTTAACATACAGTATAATGTTAGTTTCAGGTATATAGTTTAGTGATTCAATACTTTCATGCAATACCAGATGCTTATCACAACAAATACACTCCTTAATTCCCATCACCTCTTTAACACATCTCTCCACCCACCTCTCCTCTGCTAACCATCATTTTATTCTCTATAGTTAAGAATCTGCTCCTTGGTTTGCTTCTTTCTTTTTTCCCCTTGTCCATTTGTTAGGTTTCTTAAATTCCACATAAGAGAGAAATCATGGTATTTATCTTCCTCACATTTCCTTTGGTGTGCAGAGCTTTTTATTTTCATGAAGTTCCAACAATTTATTTTTGGCTTTGTTTCTTTTATGTCCATTGTCAGGAACAAGATAGGGATATCCACTCTCACCACTGTTATTTAACATGGTACTGGAAGATCTAACCACAGCAATCACAAAATGAAAAAAATAAGAGGCATCCAAATCACTAGGGAAGAATTCAAACCTTCACTATTTGCAGATGACATGATGCTCTATATTAAAAACTCAGAAGACTTCACCAAAAAATGGCTATAACTGACACACAAATTCAATAAAGTCACAGGATACAAAATCAAGGTACAGAAATCTGTTGCATTTCTATACACTGATAAATGAAACAGTGGCGAGAAATGAAGGAACTGATCCCATTTACAATTGCATCAAATACCATAAGATACCTAGGAACAAACCTACCCAAAGAGGTGAAAGACCTGTACTTTGAAAACTATAAAACACTGATGAAATAAATTGAAGATGACACAAAGAAATGGAAACACATTCCATGCTTATGGATTGAAAGAACAAATATTGGGTTATTTCTGGTTTTGTTTTATTTAAATTCAATTAGCCAACATACAGTTCATCATCAGTTTTTGAGGCAGTGTTCAATGATTCATAAGTTGTGTATAACACCCAATGTTCATCAAAGCACAGATATTATTAAGATGTCTCTATTACCTAAAGCAATCTGCACATTTAATACAATCCCTATCAAAATGCCAACAGTATTTTTCACAGAACTAGCACAAATAATCCTGAAATTTGTATGGAACCACAAAACACTCCAAATAGTCAAAGCAACCTTGAAAAAAAGAAAAAACCAACAAAGCAGGAGGCATCAAAATTCTGGACTTTAAGTTGTATTACAAAGCTGTAGTGATCAAAATAGTATGGTACTGGTACAAAGATGAATACATAGATCAATGAAAGAATGCCCATTGTTTTTAAATATTCATGAAAAAAATCACAAGGATTGATGATATCTTAGCTATCAAATTAAAAAAAAATTTTTTAAAGATTTTATGTATTTATTTGACAGACAGAGATTACAAGTAGGCAGAGAGGCAGGCAGAGAGAGAGGGGGAAGCAGGCTCCATGCTGAGCAGAGAGTCTGATGTGGGGCTCTATCCCAGGACCCTGAGATCATGATCTGAGCTGAAGGCAGAGGCTTAACTCACTGAGCCACCCAGATGCCCCTAAAAAAAAAAAACTTAATAAATTTCCCAAGTGAAGAAATCATGTACACTATTTGAATTATAATTTACTAAAATTTAAAAAATAAGAAAAAAGGCACATAACTATTGACTTTGAGAGTATTTATCTAATGATGAACAATACTATGTTATGAAGAATCAAACCCTTCTTAATATGACCTATGTGGTACTATTAAGAAACTATATCAATTTAAATTAGTTATTATAAGATAGGTAGAAAACAAATAATCTCCTAACATAGGTAAATGTGCAGCATATGTTTTAAAAGTGTGAGGAAAGAAATAATAAAGCAGAAACAAATGAACTTTGAGACAAACAATTATACATGATATGTATTTTAATAAATTCATGTAATATATAATACTTTGGAATAGAAACTTCATTTAAAACATAGATTATCTTTACATTCCATATATTTGTTTATATTATACATTATATAACATTTCTCTCTATATACTTATATACAAACATACATTATAATTTTAAAATTTTTATAATTTTTATAATTTTATTCATAATGTTATATTTTATTTCTTACAGGTATACAAATATAAATATCTTATATATTTATATATAAAATATAATTACAGAAAAGTACATTTTAAGGGTTACAAGTTGAAGATTGGTATAATTATATATTAATACATTTGAAAAACCAACATTAAGTTGTTGGGTATTTTTAGTAAAATATTAACATATAAGAGACTAGAAGGTAAAAAATATGGAAAAGTGAGTCAAATATCTATTATAAAATTATGGCAAGTCCATGAAGTTTTATGGGCAAATATATTAAGTAATAAATATTTATTGAGCACCAACTATGTTCTCAAGGATACTCTGGATGCTAGATATGTAAAGAAGAGAGGGGTATAAATATTGTCTGGTCTGATGGAGGTTACAGTCTATTGGAGGAGTGGAATATCTGAAAGAATAATCACAATAATCAGTGTGTAATTTCTAACAGTGTTAGTGATTTTGGAAGAAAAAAAAAGAAATGAGATACTTCATAAAGGTCTAAGAAATGTATCTGGCTTGGAAACATGGTGGAAAAGTTTTGAAGCCTTCACTACAATGTGAGGTTAGAACTGAGATGTATAGGATGAACATAAGTTCACAAGTATATGTGAAGATCAAGTATGGGAGCAAGAGATAGAGAGATAGATGATAGGTAGGTAGATGATAGATAAATAGATAGATATAGAGAGAGGGAGGTGGAAAAATAGAAAACCTTAAAATACCAGGTGTATGGTATGTGCACATACATATTAGTTACTGTTATTATTAGGTAATTTATGCTTGTTATACTTAAAATATATTTGTTTTTTATATACATATAGTTTTTTTTGAAAATGCTTGTTTAAATTCTGGAATAATCATTTTATGAAGCAGGGAGGGAGATGAATTTTCTGGATTAATAATTAACTGGCAATGTGCCAATATACTTAATTTCAGTTTAATAAGAAACAAAACAAAAAAAGAACTAAGCTTTGTATGTAATAACTGTGCTTTTAAGCCAGGATCAGATATGAACTGAGATACATTTTTGGTACATCATGTTAACTTCTATTTTTCAAATCTAATTTCAGTAATCCATACTTTACATACTTCAGTAATCTAATTTCAGTAATCCATACTTTGAGTATTAGGAAAAAATTTTTCTTGCTTTCAGTGGAATATCGATAGCAAAATTTTCAGAAAACTTGATTTTAATATGGAAGTTATACTTCACCTTTCATTTATAGGTTGTTTTTTGTTTTTGTTTTCTATATATTTAGTTATATGAAGAACTGATCAAATCAAAGCATTAAGAGGAATTTATTTTTAAATTAGGTTTTAGAAGTTCCCACCAAAGCATAGACAAATATCCCGGGGAAGGAAAGGCGGTGTTAAAGAAGGACAAATGAAAACTCCCTGTGTGACTTTGTATTTGAGCGAATTTAAGAAAAATGGAGGCATATTGACAGAAGACAAATTACTTTGTAATTGCGTCTAGAAATAGCTTCTTTTAATGTAGTAAACAAATGTCATCCTGGTTAGACACATCAGAATAGTCTCAAATAGAATGAATAAAACAAAAACAAAGAAGTCGACAAGCTTGAGAGAGTTAGGAAATGATTAAGCATTTCTCTGAAATAATTTTTAAAAAGATGAAAATGAGGCAACTGGAATTTCACATTTAAAGAGGAATGTCTTGGTGCTGCTCAAGATGGAACAGCCCATTCTGCCTTTCAACAAATCCTTTCCAGATATTATCTCAGTTATGATTTACAAAATAACATTACAAATGATTTATGCTACAACTGAAGCTGGCTGTATATTTTTAACTAGAGCATCATTCTATTTTACTCAAATGGAAGTAATTTCAATTTCCCATTATTATCTTAGGCTATGATGCATACCGCAATTAGTGCCTATGGCCCATGCACATGTCTCAAAAGAGAAAGATATTTAGAACCACCGTGTTTGTCCCACCCTTGGATAGAGATAGGAGATGGCTAGAGAATCCATTAAAGCCAGAAACTTTAAAAAATGCTTTCCCTGGGGCACCTGGGTAGTTCAGTCATTTAAGTGACCTACTCCTGATATTGGCTCTGGTCATGATCTCAGGGTCATGAGATCAGAGTCCTGCACTGGGTTCTGTACTGGGCATGGAGCCTATTTAAGATTCTCTCTCTCCCTCTCCGTCTGCCCTTCTTTGCCTGCTCATGCACATACATGCTTTCTGTTTCTTGCTTAAAACAAAACAAAACAAAACCTTTCCTAATAAGTTCACCTAGACTACTGAAGTAAACTCATGTCTTCCTGTATAGTCTTTTACATATACAGTTGCAAATTAATCTTCATGGAGAATTTTTATTACAAAATATGCTCAAAATTCTCTATAATACTAATTGTGTATGGGCTAAAATCTGGATAGTTTTGTTTGGTGAACTGTTTATGTTGTGCACCAAAATAGAAAAAGTTGGACTGGCAGCAATGAGACCAAAAGTGTGGGAATTCACAATACCTGGTTAGCTAAGATATGATAAAAACAATCCTCTTTGGGAAAGGTTAGTTGAAAAGCAAAAGTGTGAGCAGAAGACTGGGCCTCCTTTGAAGTTTCTGTGCTGAAAACAGCCATATCCTACTTGTGGCTCAATGCTCTCTCCCAGATGCTTAACTTTTAGGCATAAGTCCTTGATAGTCACCTATTCACTGCCTGTAAGTCACAAACGTAGATAGTTCTAATCACACAATGCCCATAAATGTCATGGCCCTAGTTATTGAAACTACATTACTTTCTAACCCTGATTCTTTGATGTAACAATAACATGCATAATAGAAATGGAGATAGAGCTTGACTTGGGGCCTTTCACCACTAGGGCATCTGGTCCCCAGTCCCTCTCCTTATTCCTATTTAGGTGATTGGAGTAATCTTTTCATACACCATCTCCATTTGTCTTCTTCATTTATCCTATGGATCCTTTGACTCAGCTCAAATCTTAGCTTATTTGAAACTGTAGATCACATGGTTTCTTCCATCTCTAAAACTAAAGAGCTCATCATCTATACTATTCATGGGACAGAAGACTGTATGCTTGATATTGCTTGCATTATTTAACTTATTTTAGATAATCTTTTTTTGTCTAATCTTACTGTAGGCATTTAGAAGGCAGAAGCCATGATTTTGCTGTATAGCACCCAACGTATTAGCAAAAGCTAAACCAAAAATCAAAACTGGTGGCGTTTGGGTGTCTCAGTCGGTTAAGAGTCTGTCTTCAGCTCAGGTCATGACCTCAGGGTCTCCAGTTCCCTGCTCAGCAGAAAGCTTGTTTCTCCCTCTGTCATTCCCCCAACTCGTGCTCTCTCTCTCCTTCTTTCTCTCAAATAAATAAATAAAAAAAAATTTAAAAAAAAAACTGGGCAGTAAATATGTGCTGGGTCCTATGCTAGATGCTGTTGTTAAAACAAAAGTTGAAATCTGTAGATGTTTTATAGAAGCTTGTAGATTTTTTTTTGCAGAATAAAAGTTTTGTATTAATACTTTAGAGAGGAGAACATGAAGTAGGTCTTATGGGGTTGATGTTGGGGAAAAGGGGGGTTTGTAGATAAAATTAGGTCTACATTAAGACTTCAGTAAACGTGAACAAAAGAAAGAGTAAAGGATGAGTGTTCTAGCAGAAGACTGCTGTGAGAAAAAGCCCAGTGGTTAGTCAGGGTGAAATTGATTCGTCCACAGGATTTACACCATTTGTTGTGAAAAACATGCTCAGCTGGTGGTTATTGAGGAGAGTGATGAGCTGATTTGTTTTCAGGATGTTATCTCATTAATCAAGACCCAGGACTGACTTTTAAATATTTGTCATAAAGCCTAAATTCTGACATCTCATATTCAGGTCCTTCCATAGAGTGACTTCAAATTATCACTTATCACTATAATCCACAATGGCCTCTTTTATTTCAGTTAGAAAAATATATTCACTGTCACCAGATTTGTTGCCTACTTTTATTCTCTCTTCTTTTCTACAATAAATGACTACAAAGAAAGATAGATCATACATAAAAGTAGTATAAATTTGCTGATTTGAGAGTTCTAAGGAGGTGGACATTCTTGCAGTCTTGAAGGGATAGCAAAGGCTTGATGGGAATTACAGTGTTTTATATTGATATTATATAAAAATCAGTATTGGGATGTGACTTTTTAAAATGAATATTAGAAATGTGTTTACACATGCATTTAATTACTCTGGGCCTTAAAAATTGATGATTTTTAAAAACTTTTTAAAATATCTTTGTTCTCCTAAAAAGGAATATTCTCATGTCTTTGACTTTATTTCTGAGAGTCTAGTGCTGGTCATAAAGTAGTAGATGAATAAATATTTGCTAATTGGTTTATCAGATTTAGAAAAATAAATACTGAAAAGAAGAAAGCACAGTTGTGATGAACCATAACATATAGCCTTTGAAATTAGCACTATTATTCAGTCAGATGTGCTGTTGAGATAAGTTACACTGTCTCTTCACCCATACTAAACATTACCAATTTAATAATTTAATAAAGATAATGTCATTTATGGAGTGTAGAATTTAAAAATGGTGACATTGGAAAAGAAAAAAACAATATATGTTTTGCATGAATTGATAATTTTGCTTCTTCCTATCATAGAATAAAAGAAAAATAATAGGAAATATCCCCAGCAGTTGTTTAATGGAACTTACACTATTCATTCTTATTTTATTTGCAACTGGTTTTTGTTTATTTGTTTTTCTGGGGTTGGTGCTAGCAGGGAAAGAGAAACAACAGTTTAATATGTCTGTGAAAGTCAGTGTAAATGGAAATCGTGTGTTCCCAACTATTACAATGCAAGTAGATCTACTTGGGATTGAAATAACAACGTGAAGTTTCAATCCCTTGGGAAAAATTACACCAGGCAGACTGATTGAGTGGAAACTATTCAATAAACTGTTCATGGACTTTATAATCAGTGAACCATATAAAAGAGACTCAATTTTCTGAATTGCATGTCAAGAACTAAATTTACATGATGTAGCCACTTGAAGTAAACATAACTAAGCATACTGGTACATCAGGCCCTTGGGGAGAAATGGAGTATCACTAGCAACTGCCTGACCTCCCAGCCAGAGTATTTTATGCAACTGAATGAATATTACTGCTTAGTGGGGAAAAAATGTAATGCCACTTACATAATTATTGTCTTTCTTTAACAAAAAACATAATAGCTCCACTATTGCTAGCTGCACCAATTTATACAATAAAAAATTCCTAGAAAACATAAATAACAGTCTTCTAATAATGGCAGAATAAGTAAATCAGATTAACTCTGCTCTAGAGGACAGATCAATTTAAAAGTAATGGAGTATTAATAAATTCATAAAGAATTACCAGGTCTGGTAGATTACTTGTGATATCTGTACCATTTTCAAGGTGACATCAGAAGGTGGAGTCTTTTTCCCACCCCTTATCTGTGCTGGTCTTGGGGCTTGTTTTGGCCAAAGTAATTTGGGAAAAGTGGCATCTTGCCAGTTCTGAAATCTAAATTTTAAAAGGGAATTCAAGCTTCTATTCTCTCTCTTGGAACTCTGCCACCATGGACTAGAGCAAGGCCAGGCTATCCTGCCAGAGGATGAGATAACACATGGAACAGGGCTGAGCCTGCCCAGGCAAGGACATCCTAGACCAACAAGCCCTTTGTCATTCATCCATAAATCCATGGGCTTGCCCAAACAAAAACAGCCACACGTGGCCAGAACAAGAACCGTTCAAACAATCCATTAATTGTGAGAAAGAATACATAAAAAATGTTTTAACCACTAAATGACTTAAAATGCCACTATACGTGGCTTACACATCTGGCCAGAAAGACCAATATTTGGGGACAATTTTCCTTTCTCCTTGTTTACTAATTCCCATTTCAAAAGCTTAAAACAACAGTAACAATGACACCAAACTGTTGAATTGGAATTCCACAGGAAATTTCCTTATCCAAAGATAAGGAAACTGAAGATTATATATATCAACAGATAACAGAAAAGGAAGTAATGTTGGATGTTCTCCCAGCAGAAGAAAGAACTCCCAGCTGAATGTTGGAAATGCAAGAGGAATAATCAGGAGGGCATAGAAGGAAATTAATTTTTGTAAAGTCCTCATATATTTTTGTAGAAGATGTAAAAAAGTTGATTGATATTTAGACCTTGATAAATTAAGAATCATTTTGAAATCTCTAGGGGAATCACTAATGACAGTAATCAATCAAAACAGACACAAAATCAGAGAAACAAGAACAGTCATTAAAAAAATAAAAAAAAGGGACGCCTGGGTGGCTCAGTTGGTTAAACGGCTGCCTTCGGCTCAGGTCATGATCCCAGCGTCCTGGGATCGAGTCCCACATCGGGCTCCTTGCTCGGCGGGGAACCTGCTTCTCCCTTTGCCACTCTGTCTGCCTGTGCTCTCTCTCTCTCTCTCTCTCTCTAACAAATAAATACATAAAATAAATAAAATATTTAAAAAAATAAAAAAATAAAGCAATTTAAAAGTGTTTGATTTATCTCAAATATATTGATCTAAGAACAAATGTAAATGGATCAGAGTCCAATTAAAAGTCAAAAATGATCTCATTTTACAAAGAAAACTTTGTTTTTTATAAAAAACACGTCTAAAATAAAAAATGATATAAAAATTTTACAAACAAAAATATCAATATATAGAAAGTTGGTGTGACTGTGTTTATACTGTTAAATCAGACTTTTGGGTAAAAGCATTAATAAATTTAAAGAGGAATATTTTAAAATGTAAAGCTTTAATCCGCCTGGAAAACATATTAATTATACATTCATGAGCATCTAATAACATAGCTTCAACATACAACAAAGTACAGATCCGTGTGTGTGTGCATATATGTATATATGTATCACTATATGCAAAAACCGCATAATATATACTCTTAAGCAAACAAGGAATACATCCAACAATTGGCCATAATATGTAAAAACAAAAAGAGGTAGAACAAATGAAATTTGTCTCTGATATCAATTTATTCTTACTATTTTATTTATTTATTTGACAGACAGAGATCACAAGTAGGCAGAGAGGCAGGCAGAGAGAGAGAGGAGGAAGCAGGCTCCCTGCTGAGCAGAGGCCCTAATGCGGGGTTCGATCCCAGGATCCTGAGATCATGACCTGAGACAAAGGCAGAGGTTTTAACCCACTGAGCCACCAAGGCACCCCTCTGATATCATTTTAATACACTTCCCCCTTCCCACAGAACTCAACATTCCAACCCCCAACTCTCGATACCTACTATATGCTTAAGTTCTCAGTTTTTAATAATAAAACATTCAAATGTGCATGTTTTATGTACTTAAAAAAATAAATTTCTTCTATTCATAAATGCATGTTATTGTAGAAAATTTGGAAAATATAGAAGAAATATTTAAAAGCTCATGAAAGTCATCAAGTAATCCCCATTCTCACTCATCCTGATCTTGGTGTAAGCAAATGAGGATGGATGTTAAAGACAGACCTGAGTCCAAAAGACGTCTGTGATCTCCAACAGCTGTAGGACTTTGGGAAAAGGCACTTAACTTCCCTGAGCCTCAATTTCCTCAGGGAATTAGAATAATTGTACTAGTTAAGACTATGTTGGTTATAAAAAAAATCATTTCAATTTCACAGGAGCACATTCAGGGATTAATTATAGGTATATGAATAGGGTATCTCATAAATTCAGATATGGAAATATAGTGGTACCTCAAAAAGAGAAAAGTGGGATTGAAAGGAATCTGAAAATACAGGAATAAACCATCTCCCACCTCTAGTTTTCTTGTGATGTATACTTTCATTTTTCTTTCTCCAGTTCTTAGATCAGATGAGAAATAACCATGAAAGTTACCCTGGGTGAATCAAGTCTGGGCCAGTAGTCAGCCAAAGTTCAATTCACTATAAAGAGGGAAATGGGGTGTCATTTTACAGAATAACTGCTCAATTGCAGCTGCTCTGGGGTTGGTAAGGCTAAGGAAGAATATGTGTATAAACAGAGAATCCATAACTTTTCAGAGCTACTGTGAAAATTAAATGTATTTAAATGTTTTGGTGATCATTGATAGTTACTATGTTGATTATCAGAAATGTTCAGATTCAACTATTGATTCTATTTTCATAGTTTAAATCACTTTACTTCTATTATGTATGCACATATATATGCATACATATCACTTCTTTTATATTTACACGCATAAACATACAAAAATATTTAGATGAAATGATGCAATAAGTAAAAAACATAAATTTAAACTATGCATTTTTTAAGTAAACTATATTGTATCCCTTTTTATGGATTATTTCAAACTCTTTAAAAACAACTTTTTTGATTGGCTGTGATCTTATTCTTAATATATAAAACCTATAATTAATTGATTTACCTAAACAAACTTTCATCTTTAAAGTGAATTGGAGACTTAATCGTGAACAGATTGAAAAGGCAAGCAGTAATCTGAAATGGTAATGTATGCAATTTTTTCCATTTTCACACAATGCTATCTCATTGATAATGTGTTTATGATGTGAGATAAAATGAACAAAAGAGAATTAACAGATATGCATATGAGCATATCCTTCATAAACACAATATGCCAAATTTCAAATTCTGTTAAAGCTAATTGTTAGTAACATAATTTGGGAACTCATCAAGCCTTGCAACATTTGTGTATTTTGTGATATTTCTTGTATTTTACTCTTATTTTTTGGAGGGAAGGATTCTTAATAAAGGGAAAATAAGCAAATTTTCAAGGATCTTTATTTATTTCCTGGTTCAGCATAGGGATTTGGAGTGAAATTGGCTATGGTAGACATAGCTTGCTTACATTCCTTGAGATTAGATGTTATTTCTTCAATATTCATAAACATGATGAAAAAGTAAAATCCCTAAGATTATTGTTTTCATTTACTTATCCCAAAGACATTATGAACTTCCATTGTAGAACAGGGGTTCGAGTACTTGCAAAAATATTTTTCTGCTGTTGCTTTAATGTTAAGAGTAATTACATCATAAGTGCTCGATGGTAAGAAGTGCATATACTTGGCACAACTTTTATGGTAATTTTGTAGACAGTAGTTATCACCAAAAAGTTATAAATAGGTGGCGCCTGGGTGGCTCAGTGGGTTAAAGCCTCTGCCTTCAGCTCGTGTCATGATCCCAGGGTGCTGGAATTGAGTCCCGCATAGGACTCTCTGCTCAGCAGAGTGCCTGCTTCCCTTCCTCTCTCTCTGCCTGCCTCTCTGCCTACTTGTGATCTCTGTCTGTCAAATAAATAAAATCTTTTTAAAAAAGTTATAAATAATTTGATTCTTTCAGATATTGAAAGGTATTAGCTCTTTTTCCAAAAGCAAAAATCTTTATTAGAACAGCAATAGGTTATAATAATTATAATGTCAAACATGGGAGACATCCTATTTTAGAAACATAGATAATATTAAACATGAATAATAATATACAGTAATAAATGAAATAAATATAAAATAAAATAGACTAGTATAAGTATTCTTTTTTTAAAAAATTTTTTAAATATTTTATTTATTTATTTATCTGAGAGAGAAAGTACAAGTGCAGGGAGGAGCAAAGAAAGAGGAACAAGCAGACTCAGAGCTGAGCTCAGAGCTTGACTCAGGCTAGATCTCACAAACCTGAGATCATGACCTGAGCTGAAATCAAGAGTGGAACATTCAACCAACTAAGCCACTCAGTTGCCCCTAAACATACATTTTATTATATGTTTAAATAAGAATGGTAAAATAGTATGAATGTTTGTCACCGGCTGTACATAGGTGGTACATATATATTGGTAATATACACCAGAGACTTTTAACATTACTGCTAAGGCAGTTGGGTAATGGTGTGAGAGGATGGAAATAAAATGCCCTGAGATTGTGCCTAGTTTGGTGATTGAGTTATGTTACAGTTTGTGGCAATATAGTGCTGCTAAAAGGAATGTATTTTGTATGAGCATGGTACCTGTTGATTAAAAGAAATAGTAATCACAGAAGGTGTTGGATCATCATAGGTGAGTTAGTTTTGGAAGACTTCAAAGAAAAAAAATCTGCTTGATTTTAAAATTCATGGAATACTAGATGTTTAGATGAAAATAATTAATTAATGTTTCCTGTCAATTCATAGATGCAAGATGATTAAAAACCTTGTAGACCTTTTTAAAAGAATCAGAATTATCCAAGAGTTATGCAAGTAAATTAAGGTATACCTTGGAAAGTTTTTTGAGACATAATTATGGAAGGCTTGAGATTTCAAACCAATCAGTTTAGTTGTTTATTCCAGATTAACGCATCAGTCAAGATATAGATTTTTAAGTTACAAATTATAGAATTATAATTCATAATAATAAAAATATATAAAGTGAAAGTTTTAATACATTAAGTCTATGATTAATTGTTAATGATGTTAATGTTTTTAGAGCATTAAAATGAAATTTTCATTATGAAAATAGGACAAGCTATGTCTCTATATCTATTACATATATTCTAATTATAATAACAGATATGACTGTCTGAAATTTTAACAACTACTGAAATACATTATTTATCAGTTGATATTTCACCTATAATGTTTGACATTTCTAAAAGATTTAACTTTTGCATTTTGAGTGTAATGAAATATTGTGCAGTATTTCATTATTCAAGAATAGATCAAACACACAGCCACTTCAAATGAAAAAGGAAATGAAAGGAAGACTGCTAAAAGTTTTGAAATGAAGTGAGATTGAAAATCAAGTATTGAATTTACAAAATATTTTTAAAATATTGTCAAGTTGGTAAGCAGAAGAGAAATGTACATGTTATGAAGCAGGTATGAATCAGTAATGTAATCTAGTAGTAAAATTTGTATCATTTAATTCTGGAAACAAAATTAATTTTCCTCGAAGGAAAGTATAGAAGGCAACTCTGAGTTTCTAAAATTTACAATGATGTGAGAATAGAAATACCGAATGTTGATATATAATAATTTGGAGTAGGGAAAATCTTTCTTGAGATTGACTTAAAAAACATCTTTTAGAGACATATTTTCAAAGAAGTTGCTGTGGCCAATGTTGAAGAGGTCAGTGCCTATGTTCTCCTCTAGGATTTTGATAGATTCTTGCCTCATGTTGAGGTCTTTATCCATTTTGAGTTTATCTTTACCTATGGTATAAGAGAATGGTCGAGTTTCATTCTTCTACACATAGCTGTCCAATTTTCCCAGCATCATTTATTGGAGAGACTGTCTTTTCCCCACTGTATATTTTTTCCTGCTTTGTCGAAGATTATTTGACCATAGAGTTGGGGGTCCATAGCTGGGCTTTCTATTCTTTCCACTGGTCTATGTGTCTGTTTCTGCACCAGTACCATGCTGCCTTGTTGATCACAGCTTTGTAGTAAAGCTTGAGATCAGGCAATGTGATGCCCCCAGTTTTGTTTTTCTTTTTTAATATTTCCTTAGCAATTCGGGGTCTCTTCTGGTTCCATACAAAATTTAAGATTGTTTGCTCCAGCTCTTTGAAAAATGCCAGTGGAATTTTTATCAGGATGACATTGAAAGTGTAGATCATTGTAGACAGTATAGGTATTATAACAATGTTTATTCTTCTGATCCATGAGCATGGAATGGTCTTCCATCTTTTTGTGTCTTCAATTTCTTTCATGAGTGTTCTGTAGTTCTTCGAGTATAGATCCTTTACCTCTTTTGTGAGGTTTATTCTCAGGTATCTTATGGTAGTTCTTGGTGCTATAGCAGATGGAATCGATTCTCTACCCTTTCTATATTTTCATTGTTGGTGTATAAGAAAGCAACTGATTTCTGTACATTGACTTTGTATCCTGCCACATTAATGAATTGCTATATGAGTTCTAGTAGTTTGGGGATGTCTCTGAAGGCAAAGGAAACAAAAGTGAAAATGAACTTTTGTGACTTCATGAAGATCAACATCTTCTACACAGCAAAGGAAACAGTCAACAAAACAAAGAGGTAACCCACGGAATGGGAGAATATATTCACAAATGATACTACAGACAAAGGGTTGATATCCAAGATCTAGAAAGAACTCCTCAAACTCAACATGCACAAAACAGACAATCATGTCAAAAGATGAGCAGAAGACATGAATAGGCATTTCTCCAAAGAAGACATACAGATGGCTAACAGACACATGAAGAAGTATTCATTATCATTAGCCTTCAGGGAGATTCAAATCAAAACCACATTGAGATACAACCTTACACCAGTTAGAATGGCCAAAATTAACAAGACAGGAAACAACGTGTGTTGGAGAGGATGTGGAGAGAGGGGAACCCTCTTACACTGTTGGTGGGAATTCAAGTTGGTGCAGCCAATTTGGAGAACAGTGTGGAGATTCCTTAAGAAATTAAAAGTAGAGCTGCCTTACGATCCTGCAATTGCACTACTGGGTATATGGATGTAGTGAAAGATACAGATATAGTGAAAAGAAGGGCCATCTGCACCCCAATGTTCATAGCAGCAATAGCCACAGTTGGCAAACTGGAATAAGATGCCCTTCAGTGGAACGAATGGATAAAGAAGATATGGTCCATATATAAAATGGAGTATTATGCCTCCATCAGAAAGGATGAATATCCAACTATTGTATCAACATGGGTGGGACTGGAAGAGATCATGCTGAGTGAAATAAATCAAGCAGAGAGAGTCAATTATCATATGGTTTCACTAACTTGTGGAGCATAAGGAATAACACAGAAGACATTGAGAGATGGAGAGAAGTGAGTCGGGGGAGACAAACCATGAGAGACTGTGGACTATGAGAAACAAATGGAGGGTTTTGGAGGGGAAGGTGGTGGGGGTTTGGGTGAGCTTGGTGGTGAGTATTAGGGAGGGCACGTATTGCATGGAGCACTGGATATGGTGCATAAATAATGAATTTTGGAACACTAAAAAAATAAATTTAAAAAAACAAAAAATCTTTTAGTATTTCATATACTCTGTTATTGTTTATGATGTTCTCTTATCTGAAATTTTCTTCTACTTTTCTCTATTATCACACTTTCATCTATACTTCCAGCACCGTGAAAAAACTGCAGCTCTGAAACCATCTCTGATACCACAATAACAATGTCCTCTTTAAAAGTATTTCCCAACATTTCATGATGTTCCTTCTACCTAATACCTCTGTAGTAATGATTATAGGCTTTTTATGTTTTTTAGTACTCAATAAGTGTTGAAAAAATTGAATTGGATTTATCAGCACATACAGTTAGGCAGACTAAGAATCTGGGTTGTGGACATACTAACCTGGAAGCTTTCCATGATTCTCCTAATATTTGCTTAATCACAGCAAGGCTCTGATGGTGTCCCCAGATGCAGAATCAAATTCTATCATTAATGTGTGTATGATCAGATGATCTAAAAGGGTTTGTTAAGCTCTCTTGCATCACTTTCTGCTTTACACTGACATGCAAATATAAGTAATCAGAAGAGCCCTTGTACATGCTAGTATAGGAATCCTAGAAGGAAAAGTTGGGACACATTTCACTTATTTCTGGAGGTAGGTGAGGGATATATACACACACACTTATAAATATATATATATATCAATTATATATGAAATATAAACATAGTATTATAAATAAATATATCATATGATATATTTATGTATCATAAAATAAATATATAAATTATGCTCTTATATAAATTAAAGCATAAATAGGTGATTCTAAATTCATATGGTCCAGTCAAAGAGATCCTCAAAAGATACCTGAATCCACAAAGTATATTTATTAAGTAACTAATGGGTTAACGTACTTTACCTGTTTTACTGTTGATAAAAGATCAACAGAGGGACATAAAAGTATATGTCTGTATACATGTGAAAAACTGTATAATGCAACATTTATTAAAATATTTTTAAAAATCTTTTTCCTATCCTCCTCATTAAGAGGACTTACTTTTCTAAACTCCAGTTTCATCTTTTTGTATGTGCAGAGATATTTTTGTGTTTTCACCTTTTCTCTCTTAACTACAGTAAGCAAAACGCTTTGATTACTAATCCATATAAGCTGTACAATCATTTTTCCTAAAAAAATTTTGTCACTCTTTATTTTGAACTCTTTATTTTAAAATACTTAACTTTTTTTCCCTTTAATGTAAATACAGAGTTGGTTTGAGAGGCAGTAATTGACTGAGTTTGTTTTGCCAGTAATTTCGGTGTAACATATGTTGGGTTCTTATTTCACACGTTTCCTTTTATAGCTCATCCTAAGATCTCCTGTTCTCTATTTACCTATGAATTTCAGTGGCTGCACTTGCTACGTTGTCTCTGTGTGAAGTGGGGATCAATGGTCAAGCCAACTCAGCATCCCCATCACTTTTCATCAGATTTTATAACTTTGGCGGCTGGAATTGCTTTATGATTCTATGCCCAAAGCTCTGGGGGTATGGAAGGGTTGAGAGGAGAGCACGAACACATGATGCCTCTCTATATTAGTTTCCATAGTAACAGTAGAATTGTTCTTATTAAGGTATGACTTGGCTCAAACTGATTTTTGAGATTGTGTTTTTTCTTGAAAAACGTGAAGTAAGCAACATTACATGGAACTCTGTGTACCTGATTATCTTATTTCTTTTTGTCCTGGGAGAAGATTTCTTTTAGTAATTTTTGCTTACCAGATTGGTTGACCAAACCTCTATTTAACTGGAGGTTTGTTTTGTGGGTGACAAAGAAAAATCCATCTGGCAAACACCATTCAAGGCTCCATTGTCTTGTTTTGGAATAAATAATTCAGGTATATTATTAATAATCACACAGAAACCCAGTATTAATTAAAAGGAAACACTTTCCTTCTTTAATGCTTTGGCCCTGAAGTGACACGTCTGCTTATTGCTTGATCAACAAGACAAATCACATGACTTAGCCTAATTTCAAAAGGCAGATAGATGAAAGATAGTACACAAAATATTTGGTGAGCATTACTATATTTATTTAAAAATACTAAATCAATTTTGAGGAATTATGTAGGGTTACTTCTCTTGCCAGATGTTAATAACAAAAGTACTAAAATTGATTAGTACTATAGTAATATAATAGATATTCCAAAAATATTAGGAACATGAACATATGGAGTAAAATACATTAAAATATGGTAAAGATGATGTTGCAGGGCAGTGGGGAAAGAATTATGTTTTCAATAAGTGGTGTTGGATACGTTGAATATTTATACTGAAAAAAAGAAAAAAAAATATGATCTCTACCTCACACAACACAAGGAAGTCAACTTTAGGCACCTTGAGTATCTATATGTGTAGGTAACATAGTAAATGTTCTAGAAGAAAACACAAGAAAATCTCCCCAAGAATTTGGACTGTTCAAAAGTTTCTCAGAAAGGACAACAACATTTCCAAACATTCAAGAAAAAAATGAATAAAATACACTATATTAAAATTAATGACTTCACTTTTTTTTTTTTTTTTAATTTATTTATTAGAGAAAGAGAGTGAGCGAGCACAGGCAGACAGAGGCAGAGGGAGAAGCAGGCTCCCCACCCAGCAAGGAGCCCGATGTGGGACTCGATCCCAGGACGCTGGGATCATGACCCGAGCTGAAGGCAGCCACCCAACCAACTGAGCCACCCAGGTGTCCCATGACTTCACTTTTTAAAGACATAATTTAGAGAGTGAAAAGGCAAACCACAGTGTAGGAAAAAAATATTTTGCAATAAACATATCTACAAATGACTCACATCCTTTACATATTTATAGATTTCTACAACAGAGAAAAGGAAGACAACCCAATAAGGAAAGAGGGAAAAAAAGGCTTATTTGAATAGGGATTTTGTGAAGCAAGAAAACCAAATGGCCATTAAACATGTTAAAAGATGCTCAACTTAGTAAGAAAATTGAGATCAAAATCACATGAGACACTACCACACACCCAGCAAAATGGCTAAAATGAAGAAGATATTCCAAGTCTCAGCCCAGAAAAAGATGTAGATTAATTGGAACACTAAACTGGTAAACTCATTAAAACAAACAAACAAACAAACAAACAACCCTTTACCAATATCATTTGAAAGTAACCACATTCTATTCCACTGAACTAGGATTCTAGTCCTTGATATAAACTCTTGTAGAAGTATGTTTATATACTTACCAAAATACATTTTCAGTACTACTCATAGGCAGCACTACACTTAAAAGCTCCAAGCTCGGGGTACCTGAGTGGCTCAGTTGTTTAAGCATCTGACTTCAGCTCAGTTCATGATCTCAGGGTCCTGGGATCCAGCCCCACTTGTGCTCTGCCCTCAATGGGGATTCTGCTTCTCTCCCTCTCCCTTTGCGCCTCCCCCTGCTCCTGTTCTCTCTCTCTCTCAAATAAATAAATAAATAAATAAGCTCTAAGCTAGAAACACACTAAATGTTGATTATACGTAGCATAGATCAGGGGTCATCAATTTTTTTCTCCTGGAAGGCCAGAGAGTAAACTATTTAGGACAAATGCAAGACATTGAGTCTCTGGATCACAACTTTTCAGCTTTTCTGTAGTGCAAAAGTAACCACAGAAAATACATAAACGGGCATGCCTGTTTTAAAGTAAAACTTTAGTGACCAAGTGGCAGGCCAGATTTGGCCCATGAGGCACAGTTTACCTCCCTATGCCATATATAAATAACTTCTGGTGTGTTTAAACGATGGAATGTTAGGGACCATTGTTACAGACCAATGATAATGACACATGGCAGCTTCCTGCATCAACATCGAAAGCTTAGATATTTTTGAGTAATAGAAGCCCACCACACACATATATAAATTGTAGAATTCTACTCATAAATTGACCATCTGTGGTGTTAAAAGTCAAAAACGTGGTTAACTTTGTTCTGAAGTGGGGGGCGGGGCAGAGGTGGCATAGTGACTGATGGAAAGTATAAACATGGGAGATGAGAAGGAGCTCTGGAGAGCTCTTTGAACTGGCTTCTGGTTAAGTGAGCATATTGACTGTGAAATTCATCTAGCTGTGTATTTATCAGTGCATGCTGCTGTGTCTACACTGTACTTCAATAAATACTATTTTATCAATTCCATATGGAAAGGATGGTCTTAGGAAAATTGATTATCACATCTCCTTAATCTAGCCCTCACAGACATTTGTGTTTCTCATGTGCTAACTTAAATCTGTTTTACTATGTTAGAGAAATGACAGGGAATCAAATTACATTTAAATGGAGATCATAAAGTTAATTTCTATAAAAAAATTAAAGAGTGATTTTTCAGTCACATGGGCATAAATAAAAACAGGAAAGTCATTTTTTTCTTTAAAACATATTTTTTTTAAATTTTATCTTATTTATTTATTTACTTTTTTTTTTTACTTTATTTAAGCTTTATTTAAACATATGATGTAACCCCACCACCCTCACCCAACCCCTCTTCCCCCCACCCCCCTCAGTTTGTTTTATGACATTAAGAGTCTCTTTTGGTTTTTCTCCCTCCCGATCCCATCTTCTTTCATTTTTGCTTTTCCTACCACCTTAACTCCCACCCCTGTTGCATCTCCACTTCCTCATGTCAGGGAGATCATGTGGTAGTTGTCTTTCTCCAGTTGACTTATTTCGCTAAGCATAATACGCTCTAGTTCCATCCATGTCATCGCAAATGGTAAGATTTCATTTCTTTTGATGGCTGCATAGTATTCCATCATATAGAGATAAAACATATTTTAATACATAGCAAGATAGTAGTAAATTAGTACACGAAGATTTAGGTTTTAATTTAGAATCTCATAACTAATGATAATTTTGGGATTCTGGATTTCTTAATACCAAAATAAGTATATCTTTTATTGATATTTTTCTAACCTTTAAAAAAATAAATAAAAAATCATATAAAATAAAAAGTTACAAGAGCATCAACAACTTTATGAAGTTACAGGAATTCTCTCCTTTTGGCATAAAGATATAATCTTAAAAATATATCATTAAGGGGCGCCTGGGTGGCTCAGTGGGTTAAAGCCGCTGCCTTCGGCTCAGGTCATGATCCCAGGGTCCTGGGATCGAGCCCCGCATCGGGCTCTCTGCTAGTCAGGGAGCCTGCTTCCCTTCCTCTCTCTCTCTGCCTGCCTCTCTGCCTGCTTGTGATCTCTGTCTCTCTGTCAAATAAATGAATAAAATCTTTAAAAAATATATATATATATCATTAAAAGAATATATGGCAAAGATATATACACCATAGCATTATTTAAATTTTAGTTTTAAAAAATTTTATATTGTGCTAAATTATGATGCATCCTAATACCTAAAAATAGTAAATTGGTTAAGTAAATGATGCTATTCCATTTGAATAAATATGATAGAAATATTAAATGAAGGTTGGAAATTTAAAAATAAAATACAAATATTTAGGAAAGTTAGATTTAAAAAAAGCAAATTGATTTAATTTTTCTTTAATTTATGATTGTAAAAGAACAGTAAAACAAACCTGCTAAGCAAATAGTCTGGAGTTAAGAAAAAAAGAAAAGATTATTTGTGGCTGATGAAACCATTTATTTCTTCCTCTACTCTGGAATTTTTTCAGTCTTTTATAGTGATTATGCATTATGTTTATAACTTTAAACTATTAAATATGTATTCCTTCATTTTCTTCATTTTATTATTTTACTTCTAGTTAGAAATCAAATAGTTTTTAATGTAAGAGAATTCAAACCAGTAAATGCTTATTAAACACTTCTGTGTTACTGCAACATGTAATGCAAAGTAATTAATACAAATATGTACTCTCAGAGAATGCTTTACTTAGTAGTTCAAGTAAGTTAAAAGTTAAATGAAGGGCTTGAAGAAAATATAAGAAAATGTATTTTATGTTTTACCAAGCATAACATGAAATATAGATTTTGTTATCTTTTCTTATAAATCTCAATTTGTAATTTAATCATAAAATTATTTTAAGAAAATATTTTGAAAGATCATTTTTTCTGTGTGATTAAGTAAACCTCCACATGTATTACTAGTGATAGTTAACATTAGGTGGCACTGTTTTCCTTTTGCAAAGAAAAAAAAACAACCTTCATTTTTGTTCCATGCCAGCTCATAAGGGAATCCTAAAGATTTACAAAGAAGGGCATTTAATGAAAATGCCACAGATGTTTTAGAAATGTGTTGTTCACCAAAAATTTTACATACTAGGTGTCCTATTCCCAGTACTGTCTGTTATATAAAGAGGAATATGAAACCATACAACAGGTTATGAATCAAGCATCCAATGAGTATACTTTAAATTATATTTCTTTATGTTCATTCTGATTTACTTTCTCAAGGTTTATACATTTCACAAAAGTTTATGTTGTGATCTGAAGTCCTTCCAGTGGTGAGGGAGAAAACTATCTTCTCAACAGAAGTATAAAATTTAAGTTGGAATGGCATTGTTATATTCTTATCTATGTTAGTAATTATTGTGTTTGTTTCAGTATCTAAAATCAATATTTTTTGTTCACTTTTGTATTATTGTTCTATGAAAGTACTTATGCCTTTTCAATTTAATTTAGAGATTATATGTGTTACAAATGTAATATAAATAGGCTCACATCCTTTCCTAAGATCTTAAATGTATGAGCAGCAATAATTGGGGAAACACACATACACACATATACACACACACCACCCCGTTACTGACCAGTTAAGCACACACTGAAAAACAAAGCTAAGTTTTTACTATTCTCTCAATGTTTATCATCTTTCATCAGTACTATTGTAGTCACTTTTTAAATGATTGTCTTGCTTTCTTTTCAAATCAGCCTCTACCTTAAATGCCATCATGTTTCTTCTCAAACACAAATCTTCAAAGATTCTTCACCCCTTAAACAGTTAATTGCATCTTTTGCCATTTGTCCCCAACTATCACTCATCAGACTTCCAAGTGCTTTCCCATCATTCTCTGTTACATCATGATAATTACAGTTCCTAAGTAACTTTCTGACTCTTCAATCTTTTTGCACATTCTGAGCATTCTCTACTTCAAATAATTTATTCCTCTTTTTCATTCTGGCAAATTCCTTTGTACATCAAAAACATCCCCTAAACTGTCAACCATTGCACATAAGTTAAGGTGCTTCCCTTCCTGGCCTATGGCTATATTTCTTCACTGCACACACAGCATTGCACTGGAATTGTCATATATCTTCTCTCTAGTAGATTCCAAGGGACTTGAAAGCAGGATCTTGCACCGAAGAGGTTGAACGCAGAAAGGAGCTGTACAGCATAACTGTGAAGAGTTTTTGGCTTAAGATGCCTGCTTTTAAATCCCAGTTCAACATTATAACTGTGGGACTTCAGCCAAGTAATTTAACTTTTTGGAGTACACATTTTTCATCTGTAAAATGGGGATGATAATAAGATCTGACCAATAGAACTGTTGTACAAATGAATTAATGTTCAGGCCTGGAACATTGTAAAGTTTCCATATTTTTTTTTTTATTGGAATCGTTTTTAAATATTTAAATACAAAAAAACTGAGCACTTAAATTTTTTTTTTTCTTTTTTGGACAGACACACAGGTCTCTCATAGCCAAAATGGGCAGAAGAAATGAGCTCCTGCTCTGTCCTCCACAGTCCCCATCCTGTGGTTGAAACTGCTGCCAGGCCCTCCCTCCCTTCCAAAAATGGGATAGTGAAATCTTCTGGTCATGAGTGATTTAGTGAAAGGGGTGGGATGGCCAGAGCCAGAGTAACTGTCTGCACTGCTGCATTCTCGTATCAGGGTGAGAAGAGAAGAGATGGGACAGCGTGGAGGGCACAGTTGCAAGTTGGGAGTCTCTGTGAGACACTGGGGAGAATTCTTTAGATAGATCAATGTGCCAAAGTTAAAAAAAAAAAAAATCCAAATAACTAGCAGTTCAAACACTACTGAATTTTCAAACTTTTCCCACTAAGACAAGTCATATAGCAGTAGCAATCTAGAACTTTCCAGGTAGTGAAGGTAGAACATTTTCCTCTGAGAGCCTCATGTTAAGCCCTAGAAGTATCTGCCACGGCTGCAGTTGCTGCTGCTCCATTTGTAACTTCTTGGTCTCAAAGACAACAGGAAGAACCAGGATCATGAAGGAAGTGGTCCCAGTCTACAAGGCTGCCCTGGAAAACCTGTACATATTCTGAGCCACAAAGGGAGAGATCAAAAATGGCTCCAGCAGCGGTCCGGACCCTTTCTGGGAACATCCCCGTCAGATCCCACAGTCTCTCCACCAGGGTCTGCTCGAGCTCCTCGCCGTCTTCCTCCTCCAATTCCTCCTCAGTCTTCTCGGAATCGCCTTGGGGAAGCAATTTGTCTGGGGACAGGGGCGCCCCAGGACCACCAGCGGCTACGGCCATCGGTTCCATAAATACTGATGCTTACTACTATAGTAAATACCTAAATAATACTGATAGCGTGAATAAATTAATACTGAACTCACATTGCCCCGTAATCACAAGCATTGTGAGAGACATTACTATATCAGAAATTATACCATGTTGTGAAATGGCTACCTGCATGATGGATCTTTGATCTCAAACGTGTTGTTTGGCCAATGTTGAACCAGTGTTCAAGATTTTACATTGGGAGAGTTTACATTAACATCAGGACTTTCTGATTTTTTTCCTTTTAAGTAAGCTTAGAAAATTTGGCAAATTTTAATCCAATTCCCAGTTGATAAAAATAAGCTTGAACAGAATTACAATAAATTCCCTTCACATTGATGACATATTCCCCACTTTGTACAGTCTGAGTTTTCCTGGTGCTGGGGCTATCATTTGTCATACTTAGCACTTGAATATTATCTTTAAAAAGATTTATTGACATATAATTCATGTACTAAACATTCACCCATTTAAAGCATACACTTCAATCCTTTTAATATCTTTGTAGAGTAATGCACTCATCATCACAATCAACTTCAGAACATTTTCATTACCTTCCCATAAAACCTGCATACTTTACCTGTCAACCTCAGCCCACGTATCTCCCAGCCCTAGACAGCCACTAATGTACTTTTTGTCCCCATGAATCTGCCTGTTCTAGATGTTTGATACAAATGGACTTATATGTGGTTCTGCATGAGTGGCTTCTTCCACTTAGCATAGTGTTTTCTAGGTTCATTCATGTTATAGCATGTATCAGTACCCAATTTAATTTTATTTTGAATAACATTCCTTGTATGAACATACGGAGTTTTATTGTTTTATTTATTTATTTATTTATTCATTCATTCATTCATTCATTCATTTTTGCCAGTTGATAGGCATTTGGGTTGTTTCCATTTTTTGATAATGCTGTTATGAAAATTACTGTAAAAGTTTTTGTGTGGCAATATGTTTTCATTTCTCTTAGATATATACCTAGGAGTGAAATTGCTGGATCACATGGTAACTCTATGATTAACCATTTGAAGAATCACTAAACTCTTTTCCCAAATGGCCACATCATTTCACACTCTCACCACCTGCACAAGGGTTCCAGTTCCTCCACATCTTGGCCAAAACTTGTTATTATCTGTCTTTTTTATTCTATTCAACATGAAATATGGTTGTGAAGTTGTATTTCATTGTGGTTTTGAAGTGCTTGTGCCTAATGGTTAATGAACGGTTTGTGCATTTTCTGGAATGTCTCTTCAGATCCTTGGTACATTTTTAATTAGGTTATTGGTCTTTTTATTATGGAGTTGCAATGTTTTTTTAAAATATTCTCATGACATATGAGAATATTTGAAATATGAAAATCATATATGTGATTTTCAAAAATACTCACCCACTATGTGGATTATCCTTTGACTTTCTTGATGATTTTTTAAAAGAAAAAAATTTTTCCTGTTGATAATATTCATTTTAACTTTTTTTTCCTTTTCTTATTCCTTCTTTCAGTGTCATATGTAAGAAACCATTATCTAATCCAAGATCCTGAAGATTTACACACACACATACACACACACACACACACACACACACATTTTCTTCTACTATTCCATAGCTAACCTCTTACATTTAAATCTTTTGTAAATTCTGAGTTAATTTTCTAAGAGGTAAGGGTACAACTACCTTCATTCCTGTGATTTTTTTTTCCATTTGTTCCAGAAATGTTGAAAAGACTATTCTTTCTCCATTTAACTGTCATAGAATCTTTGCTGAAGATCAACTGCCCCAAAATACAAGGGTTTATTCTGGACACTCAATCTTATTTCATTGATCTATGTGTTTATTCTCATCCAAATTCCACACTGTTTGATTACAGTAGCTTTGTAGTAAGTTTTGTAATAAGAAATGTTTGTTTTTCTCTTTTTTCCTTTTTTAAAGGTTATTTTGACTATTCTGGATCAGTTGACTTTTCATATGAATTTTAGCATTAGTTAAATTTAAATTAAATTTCCTTTTCAGTTTGCTTATTGCTAGTAGATATAATAATTGATTTTGTATATTAAGCATGTATTCTGCAACCTTGCTGAACTTATTTATTAATCTCTACTAATTTTTGTGGATTCCTTAGAATTATCTATACACAGGATTATGTCATCTGCAAATATTATTTTATTTCTTCTTTTCCAATTTGAATGCCCTTTATTTTATTTCTTCTCTGATCACTCTGACTGAAACTTTTAGAGAAATGTTGAATAGACATAGTAAGAGGGGATATACTATCTTATTCCTGATTTTAGGAGGAAAGTATTCAGTCTTTCACCATTAAATATGTTTGGTGTGGGTTTTTTTTTTTTATAGATGTTCTTTATCACATTAATGAAGGCTCCTATTCCCAGCTTATTGAGGGTTTTTATCATGAAGAGGTCTTAATTTGGTTAATTTTTTTCTGACTATTGAGATGCTCATGTGACTTTTGTCTTTTATTCTATTGATGTGGCATATTATGGTAGTTGATTTTGATGGTCATTTCTTTTAAATGTTCAGAGGGATGTAAAATATTTATTATAATAGCTCAAAGAAGGAAAAATTGTCTCCCAAGTGGAAACATATTTATAAGGAAATGAAAATAAATTGTAAAAATGAGACACATCTGTCTAATTTTAAAGTCAATGATCTTAATCCCTCAATTGAGAGCTAGTGAGAGTTCACAATGAACACTTCATTTCAGACTCCATTGACTTCTTTAAGATATGTTTGGAATTCATAAATAGGATTAAAAGTATGAATCCCATGTCTGGATTTTAGCAACACATAGATCGGGTTGTTATACTATACTGTTAAACAGAGGAGCGTTTAGACAATAGGCCCTAGCCTTCATTAGGAATATTATCAATACATGTGGCCATGTTGATAGAGTTCCAATAAAATGAACAAATCATGAAGGATTCACTAAGATTCACTAAGATTGTGTATTCTGCTCAAACATTCCCAAATTTTTAACAATGACTTAGATTATATTACTACATATTTTTGCTATGTTGATAATTGTGGCAGCACTTTAGTATACAATGAAATATTATTCAACCAAGAGAAAGTTGTAATTCTATCATTTGCAGCAACATGGATGAAACTGGAGGTCTTGTGCTAAGTGAAACTAACCAGGCAGAAAAAGATAAATACTATATTATATCACTTACATGTGGAATCTAAAAGAAAAAAAAAAAAAGAAATTGCAGTTACTAGTCCAAGAGGTGGAGAAGATGGGGAGATGCTGGACAAGAAATATCTAAATCTCATGTATATGAGGAGTAAGTTAATCTAATGTACAGTATGGTGACTATAGTTAATAATACTGTATTGTATACTTAAAATTTGCTAAAAAATAAATCTGAAATGTTCTCACCACCGAAAGAGAGAGAGAACTGTATGAGGTGTAGATGTGTTGATTTTAACCTGGTGTAATGATTTCATAAAGTATGTGTATATCAAATTATCACACTATACACTTTAAATATATATAATTTTTTAAAAAGATTTTATTTATTTATTTGACAAAGAGATCACAAGTAGGCAGAGAGACAGGCAGAGAGAGAGAGGGGGAAGCAGGATCCCTGATGAGCAGAGATTCCCGATGCAGAACTCTATTCCAAGACCCTGAGATCATGACCTAGGCCGAAGGCAGAGTCTTAACACACTGAGCCACCCAGGCGCCCCTAAATAAATATAATTTTATTTGTCAGTTATATTCAAAAGAAGCCAGAGTGAAAAAAGAAATCTATATGCAAGACTTAATTGATTAGCATAAATTAGTTTTAAGTAATTTTGTCACTGCTCAAATGAGTTTTCAGAATATGAAGCTGTTGAGCCATTACTGTTTTTTATAAACACAGTTTCAGAAGAGATTAGGTCCCAGAGCCTCACATTTTTTTTTTAAATTTTGGTTGCTTAGAATACAGTGTAATATTAGTTTTAGGTATACAATTTAGTGGAATTCAATATTTCCATACAAGAACTAGTGCTCATCACAAGTGCACTCTGTAATCCCCATCACGTATTTAATCCATTCAACCACCAGTTTCTCCTCTATAGAATCTGTTTCTTTGTTTGCTTCTGTCTCTCTCTTTTTTTCCCTAATGATTATTTGTTTTGTTTCTTAAATTCCATATATGAGTGAAATCATATGGTATTTATCTTTCTCTGACTGACTTGTTTTGTTTAGCATAATACTCTCTACCACATCTTCTTTATCCATTCAACAGTTGATGGATATTTGGGCTGTTTCCATAATTTCATGATTGCAGATAATGCTGCTATAAGTATTGAGATGCATGTATTCCTTTGAATTAGAATTTTTATTTTCTTTGGGTAGTACCTAGCAGTGAAGTTGCTGGATCATAGGGTAATTCTATTTTTAACTTTTTGAGAAAACTCCATACTGTTTTACAGAGTACTGCTCCAGTTTGCACCCCCAGCAATGGTGCATGAGGTTTCCTTTCTCTACATCCCAACCAAGACCTGTTGTTTCATGTGTTGTTGATTTTAGCCATTCTGATAAGTGCGAGGTGATGCCTCATTATAGTTTTGATTTGCATTTTCCTGATGATATTGAGCAGTTTTTCATGTATCTGTTGAAGCTCTGTATATCTTTGAAAAAATTGTTTATTCATGTCTTCTGTCAATTTTTTAACTGGATTATTTTTTTTTTTTTTTTTTGAGTGTTGAGTTTGATAAGTTCCTTATATATTTTGGATACTAACCCTTTATCAGATGTCTTTTGCAAATATCTTCTCCCATTCTAATGAATGTCTTTTAGTTCTGTTGATTGTATCCTTCACTGTGCAGAAGCCTTTGATTTTGATGAAGTCCCAATAGTTTCTTTTTGCTTTGGTTTCCCTTGCCTAAGGAAATATATCCAGTAAGAAGTTGCTATGGCTGATGTCAAAGAGGTTACTGCCTGTGCTCTTCTCTAGGATTTAAATGGTTTCCTGTCTCATACTTAGGTCTTTAATCCATTTTGAGTTTATTTTTGTGTATGGTGTAAAAAAGTGGTCCAGTTTCATTCTTTTCCATATTGTCCAGTTTTCCCAACACCATTTGTTGAAACTGTCTTTTTCCCATTGAATATATTCTTTCCTGCTTTCTCAAAGACTAATTGAGCATGTAGTTGTGGGTTCATTTCTGGGATTTCTCTTCTGTTCCATTTATCTATGTGCCTATTTTTGTGCCAGTGCCATACTCTTGATCACTACAGATTTGAATATAACTTGATGTCTAGAATTGTGATGTCTCCAGCTTTGCTTTTCCTTTTCAAGGTTGCTTTTGTTATTTGGGGTATTTTGTGGATCCATACAAATTTTAGGATTGTTTGTTCTAGTCTGTAAAAAATGCTCTTGGGATTGCATTGAGTGTGTAGGTTGCTTTGGGTAACATAGACATTTTAGCAATATTTTTCCTTCTAATCCATGAGTGTGGGATATCTTTCCATTTCTTTGTGTCTTCTTCAATTTCTTTCATCATAGTTTTCAGAGTACCTGCCTTTCATCTTTTTTGGTTAGGTTTATTCCTAGGTATCTTATGGTTTTTGGTGCAATTGTAAATGCAATTAATTACCTGATTTCTCCTTCTGCTGCTTCATTATTGGTGTATAGAAATGCAACAGATTTCTGTACATTGATTTTGTGTCCTGTGACTTTACTGAATTTGTATATCAGTTCTAGTCATTTTCTGGTGGGGTGTTTAGGGTTTTCAAGTTGTCTGCAAATAGTGAAATTTGTATTTCTTCCTTTCTGATTTGGATGCCTTTTATTTCTTTTTGTTGTGTGATTGCTGTAGCTAGGACTTGCAGTAGCATGCTAAGAAACAGTGGTGAGAGTGGGCATACCTGTCTTGCTCCTGACCACAGAGGAAAACCTCTCAATTCTTATAAGCAACATGGCACGTTTCCTTGTCTGTAGGAATCAGTGCTACCACTTCATGGGGGTTTCTCTTGCCTAACCTCCATGTAGGGCTGGCTGGTCCTACAGTCAGATATTGCTTTATATGACTGATATGAGTCATTCATACAAGAAATAATTGGTGTCTCCTGATGATAGAGAAAAGTACTCCAGATTTATGATAATAGTGTGATGCTTTTATTTCTATTTGGTAATAAATGCACTTTGTCCAAAAAAAAAAACTTGCAGAAATTTTATTTTCTCATTTATTATCATTTCCTTAGACTTTGATTTTAAATCATGTATTATTTATTCTTTAGGTCTAACATGATTATAATGATAATATATTTTGCTCTACAGATCTTATTGCTTATATTTTGAATAAGTTCCATGGGGATTCATTGATTCTAGATGAACAGTTCATCACTGAAAATGTCCTATTAAATCTATATTTTCATTTATTACCTTATTCTGTAGGTAATTATCATTTAATAACAAACACAAAACAAGTAGAAAGGAGAAGAACTGTCCCAATACTTTCTAGTTGTGTGAGGATGGTAAAATCACTCTCTATAGTTTTCACGTATTACTTTTACAGTGGTATTATTCTGCCTGGAACATCTAACTTATTTAGTATTTTTAGATGTCCCACAGGTACCTTGAATACAACATCTCTGGTATTGACTTCCTTTTCCTTACTTAATATGCCGCTAATTTCTTTTATCTATAACTGCTAATATTAGCAGCATATATTCCATATTCTAAAGTCTGGACTCAGAAAAGAAATTCTAATATTATCCATTCTCTCCCTCTATATCATTACATAGGTCAAAAACTTTCATAGTTTTTGCCTTGTAAATACTTAAGAAATCTATTCATTTTGTCATTTTCTTATTACAGATAGTGTTACTTTATATATAAATGTATTTTATGCATGATTATAAAATATATAATTGGCATATTGATTATTATATATGCATATATTCCATATATTCATGTAATTGCCTCCCCAATGCAATTATTGTGACAATTCACAATAATGCTAGGTATTCCATTTAACCTAGTGTCCCCTAATATTTATATCTTCTTTAGTCATAGTGCAATTATTAAAATTAAGAAATTAACATTGGTACAATTCCACTAACCTACAGACTTTACTTGGATTTTACAAGTTTTTCCATTAAGGTCCTTTTCTCTTCTTGGATTCAATCTAAGATTTCACATTGCATTTAGTTGTCATGTTTTCTTAGTATCCTCCAATCTGTGACAATTCCTTAGTGAATTTGTTTCATGACTTTGACATTTTTCAAGTGCATGTGTCATATATTTTGTAGAGTTCCTTCTATTTGGATTTGCTTGTTTTCTCATGTAGATTGAGGTTTTGCATTTTTAAGCAAGTACACCACACAAGTGATGTGCCCTCAGTGTAATTATATTGAGGTATATGGCATCAAGATATCTTCTTACTAGTCATGTTAACCTCAATCATTGGTTAAGATGGTCTATGAAATTTTCTTCACTATATAGTTACTATTTTATATAATGATTAATATGTATCTTGGGAAAGATTGTGTTCATGAGGATATTCTATTTCTCTTAAAATTTTGACAACTAAAGTTTGCTTTTTTGAGTGAATTTTGTCTGCAACAGTTATTACTGTGGTTTTCATATCCTTCATTCATTCCACATTCAATAATTTAAATTCTTTAGTAGGGAAGAGTTGTCCCTTCTTAGCCATTTATTCATTTTATTACTTATTTACACCAGTATGGGTTCATGATACTTTATTCTATGGGTTCTAAACAAACACTATTATTATTTTGTTGTTTGTGATGAATTGTTTCAAATTAGTCCACTGGGAGTGATTCAGACTGGCTGTTGTGCACTTCCTTATTTTGGCATCACAACATTCTCAGGGATCATTGTGAAGTTTTCCTTTCTGAACCCTAGAATTAATTGCTTCTTCAAGGAGCCCTTGTTCATTTTATTTGAGAAAGTCATTTAAAAAGCAGTATCTGGAACGCCATAATACAGCACCTTCTCAGAAGACGAGCTTTTGTATAGTCTTCTTAGTCTTTTGTGTTATATTATCTATTCAAAATGTTGTTTTCCAGTGTAACTTGAGTTATATCCACCTCTTCTGGTGTAGTTATAATTATAAAATTATAAAACAGTTTGTTATAATTTTATATTTAATTTCAGTTTTCTCCAATATCCTGTATGGTTATTTAAAAAATTACATGCAGTAAAATTCCATCTCCATGGTCTATAAATCTGTAAATTTTGCCATATGAAGAGTCATAAATCCACTAATCATGATACAAAACAGTTTCACTACCTCAAAAATTCCCTTGTGTCTCTTTTGTTGTGGTCAACATTTCCTTTCTTGCCCAATCTCTGGAAACCATTAATTTCTTTTCCATCCCTATAGTTTTATCTTTTTCAGAATGTCTTATAAATAGAACTATATGATATATTGCCTTTTGTGTTTAGGTTCTTTCTTATTATTTTTATTTTTATATGAGTATAGTTGATACCCAATGTTACATTAGTTTCATGTACAAAACATAGTGATTCAACAAGTTTATGCCTTATGCCATGTTCACCACAAGTGTGGCTACCATCTATCTCCATATGTCACTATTAAAATATCATTCACTGCATTCCTATGCTGTGCCTTTTATTCCCAGGACATATTCATTTTATAACTGGAAGGCTTCTTTGGTTTAACAAAATGTACTGGGAATTTTTGTTTTTTGGCATTTCAACACATATGTACTTGTATTTACCTTGATTTTAATTTGTAATTTTTCTAATGATTAATTATGTTGAGGATCTTTTCTTACATTTCTCTGTCACCCATATATCTTTCTTGACAATGTGTTTGTTTAGATCATTTACCCAGTTTATTATCTCTCTTCTTATTATTGATTTTTGAGTGTACTTACAAGTCCTCTCAGAAATGTGATTTATAATATTTTATCATTGTCTGTGGATTTTGGTTACATTCTCTTAATAACATGTTTCAGAGATAAAACGAATTGAATAGTTAAAAGCACAATGTGTTATTTATTTATTTTTTCTTTTATGGGTTAGTTTTTATTGTCATATCTCCAAAGTTTTTCTTAACTCAAGGTCAAAAACATTTTTCTGGTGTTTTCTTTGAGAAAATTTACAGTTTAAATGTATATTTAAACAATCTGAAGTACCTCAAAAATGCTCATGCCTCAAGTATGGATGATACAGAGAAACTAGTGTGCTATGCAAGCTGGAGTGCCCTCATTGAATGGGAAAATGGATGAATCACTATCCCTCATAGTGCTGCTATGGAAATATACTATTCTGGAATGATGACATAATCTTATTTTGTGGGCCTGTGGAGTCCTGAAAAGATGAACCTAAAGATTCTCCCAAACACAGTAGAAATAAGCTGAAGTATAAAAAGATGGTAACGTTAATGTCTTCACATTGAGTTTGTAGGTTGAGCTTCATACTTGCTCTAATTCCCCAATGCACTTAATGCGGTGCATTATAAAATTGCATACCTTGTATTGTCTCCCTTTATATATCATCCCCAAAAGTTACTTTTCCTTGAAGAATTAATTATGACTTATCAGCTTTTTATTTAACACCCAGAACTTTACCTTGCTTGTATTAGACTTTATCTGAAATAATATTAGTTGAATGAATGAATGGTGTTTATGAAAGTACTTCTAACTAAAACTGCTAAATGTCAGTATTTTAACATTTGAGAAAACTCTATTATCTTAGAAATAATTACATTCTCATCAAGAGCTTATGCTAATTTGCTTTAGTTTCAAATGGACAGAGTTAGAGATCATTTTTTGAAAATAGATATCTTTTATAGAAATATCTCCTAAGAAACAAGCTTTAATGCTCAAAAGATTAAGGAGTTGTTCACTAGTGAAAAACAAATAATACTTCCCATAGTTATCCAAGGTAAAGTTGCTAATATACTCAATTGTTATGACAAAATTTTTGCCTTTTTCTCTATTTCCCACAATATGAAACCAAATTTGATCTACCCATTGTATGTGCTGCAGTTGATGACTTCTTTTCACTTTCCACTCAATATACACATTTATGATTATGAGGGCACCTCTTTTCCTGAGAAAGAGAAACAACTAAAATATTACTATACCTCATTTTATGCAACAGAGAATGTCTAATGCAATGAAGAATGTCTAATGCAATAGAGAATGTCTAAAAATTGCATGTAAATTAATCTTGAAGAACTAAATTATATTTTCCTCTGAAAAAGTATTCATTATGAGAAGTATAATTTTTATTGAAGTATAGTTGAAATACAATATTATATTAGTGTCAGGTGTACAATATAGCGATTTGACAATTATATACATTGTGAAATGCTCACCATGATAAGTATAGTCACTGTCACCATACACGTTATTATAATATTATTGACTATATTCCCTATGCTGTACAAAAACACAAGTTTTTTGAGAAAAACATTGTCTGAAATCATGACAAAATTTACAATAAAAAAGTCTCCTTATTTACAAATACAAAGTCTCCTTATTTACAAAATTTACAATTAAAAAGTCTCCTTTATTACAATAAAAAAAACTCCTTTTACTATAAGCAAAGTAATAGTAGTGCCTGGATGGCGATGTTAGTTGAGTGGCTGACTCTTGGTTTCAGCCGGGGTCATGATCTTGGGGTTGTGGGATTGAACTCCAAGTCAGGCGCTCCACTCACTGGGGAGTCTGTTTGAGATTCTCTATCTCTCTCCCTCTGCCCGCCCCCAACATTCTCTCTTTCAAAAATATATAAATAAATCTTAAAAAAAGAAAAAATAATAAAACATACTACTCTGTATTTTTAAGTATTCTTAAAATAAAATTAAAATACAACCTAAAGCAATAAAGTACCCTAAGAATATATGATGAAGTATTTAATATAACTGAAATAGATATCATTTCAAATGATGATATATGTTAAGACAGTAACAGATTTGACTATTCATACATTATTTTCATTTAGCAACAAAAAGTATCTTACACTAAAATGAAATGCAAATGATGTCAGAAATTCTACAAAAGTGGTAATACTTATGAATTATAGATACTGAAATATATATTCTTTTTTTCTGTCTTTTTGTCCACATTTGATTGCCTAGATATCAATTAAAGAAAGTCATTTGAGGGGGCGCCTGGGTGGCTCAGTGGGTTAAAGCCTCTGCCTTTGGCTCAGGTCATGATCTCAGGGTCCTGGGATCGAGCCCCCGCATTGGGTCTCTCTGCTCGGCAGAGAGCCTGCTTCCCTTCCTCTCTCTGCCTGCCTCTCTCCCTACTTGTGATCTCTCTCTGTCAAATAAATAAATAAAATCTTAAAAAAAAAAAAAGAAAGTCACTTGAGAGCAGAGGATCTTGTTTATGTCTCTAATTATTCTAATATACTCATTGTGGTTGAATAATAAGATGTGTAGAGGAATCTTTTTCTGTTATTTTTATCTATAAAGAATAAATGTTTATAATTAGTGGAGACTTCTTAAATGTTGGACAATGAAGCAGGTGGATCTATTTATTTAAATTTCTGCTTTCCAAATAGAGAGCTACCTTTAGGAAAATAATTGATAAATACTTCAGGAGGAATAGTCATGATTAGACCAAAGCTGCTGTGGCAAAGTTAAATGGACAAATTTGGTCATTTGGGAAACTGAGATTAAGTAGGTTAAATAATTTGTGCAAGGTCACACAGATTGTAATTAGAAGGCTTGGGATTTGTCTTCAACTTTTTCTTTAAAGCTGAAATTCTCATCATTATGGCAACTTTGGACACACGATATTGAGCATTTAGTGGTCCCTGATACTTCACTGAACTGAGAAAAGTACCTTCGAACAATGCTATCCTCAGCAATATATAGTGAACTTGGGTCAAATTGTCAAGCCCACACTTCTTTTAATCAAAACCTGTCCCTGTAATTTCTGAATTCAAGGGGTGTAAGTGCTCAGGCTTCACTCAGAAAGTGGGCTTTGGCTGATTAGTCATAGTCCTTGGTGTCAGGTTCTGCTGATCCAGGTCCAAAGCCTGACAGGATCTTCAAAAATAAAATAATGAAATCTGCTCAGAATTTGAGAATAGGCAAGTTTACTGAAGATTTGGAGATTTGGGGATTACTGAAGATTTCGAAATAATGTCTATATTCTGAACTGCATAGCTTTTTGCCAACCATCATTTCTTTTCCTTGCTTTGGCACGAATTTCTCCTCATAGTGGCTTTAGCCATACGTAGGCCCCTGTAACATATAAATGACCCCTTCCACCACACACACACACACACACACACACACAAATAAGTTGTTTCTGTGAGAGCAATTATGTGAATATAATTATTCTCAGTCCAGTACCAAAATCATTCTGGTGACGGTTCCGGATCTCCTCACCCTAAAGCCTGATGTTCTCTGGGTTCTAACATAATTTTCCTTGAGCATGGAAAAAAATGCAAGGCATGGGAGTTGTAGTGGACATTTCTTGTTTGCTATTTTTTCCACCCATTAGCCACACCCCCAGTTGTTGCTTATTTTCTTTCCAGAAACTGTCCTTCTCTTACTCTAACTACTTTAAGAAAAGTATTCCCACATGGAGACCGGTTCAAGCACAGGATGAACAAATGACCCAGTTCAGACTGGTTAGACCCAATAAGACCAAAGGTAAGATGCTTGGGCTCTTAGGGAAACATGTTGTCTCCTTTCTGCTGGATTTGATCCTAGAAGGGTATGCCTCTAAGATTTTTTCAGGCTTCTGAAAATCATTTGTGATGAGAAATCTGAGAATGGAGACCAGACAGCCTGCAGTAGGTCCAAGACAGAAAAAAAAAGAAAAAAATATATATATTCTAAGATGTCACTGACACCTTTATTAAGCTACACTGAAGGCTACCTGCCTATCCTTAGACTTTTCAATTAAAGGAGACATTGAAACTATTATTGGAATAAACCAATTTTAGCTAGATTTTCTGTTACTTTTTTTTGGAAATGTACAAAACTATTTAGGAGAGAGAGTGATATGAAATACTAGCCTGAACTATTTTAATCAAGCAAAATATAATCTCCTATTAGATACTGTAAAATATTTAAATAATAAATTATTTTAAATTATATTTTTTGTATTTAATGATATGGATAATATAAATTAAACTGAAAGTGGCAGAAAGTATAATATATTTTATAGATGATAACTGGCTTAAAAATGACAAAATATATTTGTCTACAGTGTTTTATTAGCTGATTTTTTACTGAGCAAGCTTTATGTGTACTATGATCTTTGAATTTCCCCAATCGTGCAGATAAATCTTCGTTTGTTCTTTTCTCTATCCTCCCTTATGTCATTCCATAAAAGCAGGCAAATTTGGCGAGGCCATTGGAAGGTTTTAAGTGTATTCAACCATGGTCTTCTCTAATATTTTGAGAAAGCACATGGGGCACATTAATGTCACAAACAATAAATACATATTGCCAATGTCCTTGAGTTGTCCTTGAATCCTTTTGTGTTCGTACATTCTAACAGGCTAAGCATCAGAGAAGGTATAATATATATAGCAAGCTGAAATCAATGTTTACCATTTTTTTCCCTACCACACTTGAATTACCCTTTCAGTTTTATACTTTCTGCATATTCACTAATCTTAAATCTTCTCTCCTTCATCTCAGATACCAAGCTGATATTCACATTACATCTGTAGGTAATTTACGTACATTAGACAAGAGTTTGGTAAAGATTTGGTGGACATGGGGTTTCATTTAGAAATGTTACTATTCACCTATTTATGAATATATATTTTTCTAAGGGATTTCTTGATGTTGTACGCAATGTGTTGCTTCATCTCTCTCTAATGCATCCTCTTTATTCTTTTATATTTTCCCTAAGGTTTCCTCAGAAGCTTGTAGGACCAGCTTCAGGTTTAGATTTAATTATGGAAAAGGTGGGGAAAAAAATGAGATCTACTTGGAGAATTGAAACACTGTTTCTACAAAAACCTGATTAATATGAAATATTTTTAAAAGATTTTACTTATCTATTTGAGAGAGAGAGAGAAATCATGAGATGGGGAGGGTCAGAGGGAGAAGCACTCAGAAGACTGAGCAGGGAGCCTGATGCAGGACTCCATCCTGGAACTCCAGGATCCTGACCTGAGCAGAAGGAAGTTGCTTAACAACTGAGCCCCCAGGCGCCCGATTTAAAAGTGTTTTCCAAAACCTGTAAGAATGATTATAATATATGTACAGATATAGTGATACAGGAATCATCCTTACATATAATATATTTAACAAATTAAATAACTTTACTTTCTATTAAAAATAAACAAAAAGAGAGCAAGCTTGTTAAAATATTACAAACATGTTTTCTTCTCCAAAATATATCTCCCCAATTAACAATAAGCTTGAAATTTCCTTTGTGATCTGGTTTGAAGATGTCATGCAGAATTAGAAATCTAAATATCATGAGGACATTTAAACGTGGCAGAATGTATTAATGATGTCTGTGAACTATTTGTGATTAGCTCTTCTATTAGTCAAGAGGTGGTAGCATTTCTCAACTGTTACTGCCCTTCAGTCATAAGCTCTTAACTACAATTGTGAAAAAAATACCTATAAGACAGCCTGGACAGAAATCAGATCCTTAACAGACTTTGAATATGTTAGAGCCTGATAAAATCCTGCAGGACACTCTCACACCGTGGAGGAGTTACTCAGCTGGAAGGCTTTAAATTAGTGATGGCCAATCTACCCCTATAAAATATGTCTTGGAAGATACAGCTTCCAGTTCTGAAAGCAGCCAAACTAAATGAAAGCACATTCTACAGACAGCCTTCTGGGTCTAAAGTATGCCAAGCTCAGCTTAATTAATAAATCTGATTTATAGACATTAAATATAAAGTTTATTCACAGCTGCGTAATGGATGTTTCGCAGAGACCATTTTTACATGCGCAATATTTCATTTTCCACAGTGAGAAGAGTGGGTTCTTCATGGGAAATGAAAGGAGATGCTTTATTTGATATGTGCTTTCCTGCCTTCTTCATTCTTGAGTCTGAAATACCATTTTTCTTCATTATATGTTGCTCCATTAAGTGAAGAGAACGATGTTGAAATAAAATGGAGGGTGCGTCTTTAAAGCTCCATGAGAATTTCAGAGTGAGCTTAAGAATCATCATATCACACATAAGTATTTGTAGATCATAATTATACAATTACAGGTTATATTTGCATATAAATATCACATACATAAGTATAGAGTGATGAGGGTATGACACACATATGCGCACACACATACACACATGCACATGAAAACACTTTTTTCCCAACTAGCATCTGAAACTTTAGTGATTTTCTTTTTTATTATTAAATATTTGATGAATTCAAAATAAATTTAAAAATATACACAAGATACAAAAAGTACTATAATAACCTCTGCATAGCTACTACCCAAAATAAGAAATTGGACATTATAGGGCACCTGGGTGGCTCAGTCGTTAAGCGTCTGCCTTCGGCTCAGGTCATGATCCTGGGCTCCTGGGATTGAGTCCCACATCAGGCTCCCTGCTCAGCAGGAAGCCTGCTTCTCCCACTCCTACTCCCCCTGCTTGTGTTCCCTCTCTCTCTCTCTGTCAAATAAATAAATAAAATCTCAAAAAAAAAGAAATAGGACATTATGAAATCCTGCAGATACTTCTATAAAAATCTTTCCTTTCTCTACCTCAAAAAATAATTATTATTATGAGGTTTTATTATTCCTTTGTATGTGAGGTGTGTCTGTGTGTGTGTGTGTGTAGGGTTTTAGTACATGTGTATCTAAACACAATATGTTAATAGTTTTTTACTCTGCTGCTTTTGAAATTATTATGCATGCATCTATAAGCACGTTTATATATTTAATTAGATGTTTTTATTATCAGTTCTTTTTGTAATCATAATTATTTCTCTAAGAGTCACTCATGTTGGATGCAGCTGTAGTCCATTCATTTTGACTACTGTGTAACATTCCATTTTGTGAATATACCATAAAAGTTTATTCTATTAAAAAAAGTTAATCTATTTTTTCTTGGATTGTTTTTTTGGTGCAATAATGAATACTATTGCTTTAGAGTTATTGTACATGTACCCAGTGTTAGTTTCTGAGTCTTTGGGTGTATGAAAATTCATCTTTACTAGATAATGTCAAATATTTTCCAAAATATGTTTATAAATGTATACTCCCACCAGCCCTGAATGATTAAATGTTTCTTTTGGTTGTGCCTCAATTGCTTGGTATTGTCAGACTTTAATTTTTGACACTTTAATTCCATACTAATAGAATATATTAATTTCTCTATTTTATAAGATTGGCCTTCGATGCTACTGGACCATTTAGCCTTCTTCTATTAAATGCTTATTTATACTTTCCTCTTTTTTTGTATTTGTAAGTTTGTCTTTTTCTCATTGATTCATAGGAACTGCTTTTATTCTTTATACTAACTCATTGTCCATTTTACATGCTGCTAATCTCTTCTCTCACTTTGTGGTCTATATTTTTCATTTAGTTTATGGTGTTTTTTGATCCTCTTACCTCTAGGTCTCACAGGGGGCCTGGCAAGAGTAGAGTAAGATCTTACTGATGCTGCCCAAATGGTGGAGTGGAGACAGGAATTGAACAGTACAAGAAATAATCTCATATCTGTATGCTCTTCAGTCTCCTCTTGGCACCTCCCATTGGTTACAGTCAATGGGACAAGAGAGGGCAAGGGGAAGTGGGCGCTGACATTCACAGGATTAGACCTTGACAATGGACAATGGAGAGCGAATCTGGAGTGAAGCATATTACGGTGCAGATTAGTATAACTTATTTCTACCAAGTAAATTGTAATAGTTTCAAGTTCAATTTTCCTGTTTTATTTTGGAAAATAAAAGTTTTCTGGGGAAATAAAATTATAAAAACAGAAGTGGTATTATTTTTTTTTCAGGTGTAGAATTTAGTGATTCATCAGTTACAAATGACACCCAGTGCTCCTCACACCGAGTGCCCTCCTAATTACCCAAAAGTGATATATTTTGTCATTAAATGATCTATTGCGAATATTTTTTAAAAAAGTAGAGAAGATATTAGATCAGGACTAATAAAAATAAGTGTAAAACACTTCATTCATAATTATTTATGATTTTTGTGCTATATTATTTTTTAAAATTCAAAATGATAAATGAAGAACAGACATATAGTGATATAATTAGCTGGATTTGCAGTTTATATTTATACTTATGTTTATGTTTATATTTATACAATTCAAAGCCAAATTCTGAGCAAGAATTCGTCTCATGCACTTATCCTGCTGCAATCACCACAGCCTATGAATTTGACCTCTTAGTTCTGTTTCTTAACATCTCCATTCTACTCTACCCATTTCAAAATTCTGCCAGCCTCCCTAGATTACTTATAATAACCCTCTGATGTGCCTGTAGTCTCTAGAGATACCTCTTTCAATATTCTTCTGCTGGAATCAGAATAATCTCTTTTACCATTAAATATGGTGTCATTTTATGTGTGAAATCCCTTTTTTACTATAAATGCATTTTTGAAAGCTCAAACACTTTAAAATATCTTAAATCTTCCAGTTTGGTATAGCTTCAGCTTATACATAATTTTAACTTTATCATTCTCTCATAATCTTTATTTGTTTATTTCCCAATCTATTTTCATTTCTTGGTTTAGTATAGTTTTTTTTGGAAAATCTCCCCTGATCCTTTAAATCTAAGTGATCCCAGATTATTGTATATTTTTTCTAGTATAATATTTATAACTTTTTGTCATTACTTATCTTTCTGTAGTTTGGACAGATCCAAATCCAAGTACAGTACAAACTGCACTTTGTGAAAGTAGAGTAAAATTCCCTTTTCATCATTTTATATCCAGCTTCTTGTACATGTGCAAGATAGAGAAGGTATAGTATATATAGCATATAATATACATAATATACAGCCAATAAATATTTATTGCTTTGATTCCAGTCTGGAATGGCCTTATGAAATGCCCACTCCATCTCTATAGTCTCATTGCCTGCATGTTCCTACTATTTCCACTGCTATCCCTGTTGCCATCATGTGCAAATGCCAACTAACAAGGAGAGACGATGGCACTTGTACTTCGGCTGGCATAAATGCATAGAAGTTTCATTTGTCTGAAAAATGTATCATAAAGACTAAATGGCCCAACACAAAATCACAGGAACGTTGGCCTCTATGAGAAGCATTTGGATCTGTCCAATGTGAGAAAAGCTATGGGAGAAAGCAGATTAACTGGTGGACCTCCCTACCCACAGTGGATCATTCCAAGATACACCACTTTCGTGTGCCTTCTCTGAAGGTATCCCACAAAGGCTAAGCAAACACCTGTATTGGTTGAGGAGATTTAGTTAGCTCAACAACATTCCTCTTTGTATTAGCCCCATCCATTGTTGTCTCCTCCCCTATTCTTGTAAATGTTAACCTGTTATATTTTCTTGAGGCTTTTTTTTTTTTTTTAACTAGGGAAAATACAGACTAGACACTAGAATGCCTTCGGTACCAGGGGGGAAAAAAAAGAAAAAAAGAAATTTCTGAGGAATTGATTTTGGAGTTGGTCTTCCTAACAGAGAAATTGATGTGCAGGTGAAAATAAGAAACTATAATTTAAATAACAACTTGAAACATTTAAAAAAGAAAGAAAAGAAAAGAAAAGGTAATAGGGTTGAAAAAGAAACTAAACATGCAGTTTCAAAAGATCTCCCATTTCAGACCCCTGAAAGAGAAAGCATACCTAAATGAAGCGTGGGAATATTTGAGTTAAGCCTGAGAATGCTTAACCCTCTAAAACCACTTCTAGATAGTGAAAGCAAAATAGAACTACTCTAGACCCTGAAACTTTCCCTAACTTACTAGAAACTTTGTGAGTTCATTATTTTTCTTAAGAAACTTCGTAAGATCATTATTTTTCTTAAGATCTTATTCTGAAAGCCAATATTCATGGCTTACAGGAAAAAACAAAAACAAAAACAAAAAAAACAGAGTGAAGTCTCAGAATAGTTACACTATGCAAGCTGTGCTCTAAGAAACGGCCTAGAGGCCAAGCAGTTACAAGACTAGACAAGAGGTGGCAGCACATAAATGTGTGTGGGCTTTAGGGAACTAGGCCAAAGGAAACAAAATATAGGAATGTTTATCAAGGAATACATTGATGTGGAAATGCCATGTAACAAAGAGCTCAGTATTATGCCAGGAGCACTTAGAAATTTGTCCCATTAATTTGTTGAGATGTCTCCTTGACACTTGGACATGAATGTGATACACAGAAAATTAGATGATGCATTGGAACTTCACTGAATTAATATGTAGGAAGAATATCAGGAGACTCAGAAACATGTCCACGTTGGAATTAATTTACTATATAAGTGGCAGTATCCAGCACCTGATTGCTCCCTTCCCCATGGTAAGGTAAGGGAACATCTTTACCAAAGGTAATGAAGAATGCACAGGAAGGAAGCACTGGCACATTTGAGAAGCCCAGTGGTGAGTATTTCATGCATGCCATGATCAATAGACTGGATGCTATCATAAGTGGTAGTTTTGTGATTGTCGAATAACAGAGGCCAGGTGGCAGCATTTTCATAAGATGAAAGATGGATATAATTATTGTAGTAGTCAGATAACATAGTCATTAGGAAACCCTGATACACAGAAGTTGTGACCTCCATCATATTGCCACTCAATTCCTTTTTCTGGCCTTTGCAAAAACCAGATGGATAATGTGAGATTACGATCAGCTAACATAAACTTAACAATCATAGACTGTCCTGTTAAGGTCTTTTATCTTTCTGGAGCAGAGCAACACAGGCTCTGTCATTTGATAAGTGGCTATGGATTTTCCAAAGCCTTTTTTCAACATCTATCAGTAGGGTAGGTCCTAAGGAATTCACTTTTACCCGTGAAATTTAGTACTTTTACTATCTTGTCTCCAGGCTATGTTAACTCTCCTGAGTTCTGTCATAATATGGTGGAATGCATCTAAATTTTGATGTACGTATGAACCTTTTGGAGATGTTAAAATGCAGATTCTGATTCAGTAGTGCTGGGGTGGGATCTGAGATTTTAAATTTCTAACAACTTCCTTGGTAATAGCAATATTACTTAGCAAAGATATAGATAGGGATTGGGACCATCTTGACAACTGGGAGTATATCATGCTTGTCTTCTAGGTTAGAGATATTATGCAAATTGAACCTGCTGAGCAAAAACTCTGAAGTAAGCCAGATGGGCTAATAAGAAAAGTGCATTCCAGAAGGTGGAAAATAAACATTGTGGAAATTTAGAGTTCTATGAACCCAAAGTGTTTGGGTTTCAGTGATTCTAAGCATTTTCATAGCTTCTTTAAAGACAGATGTGTCTTCTGGCAAGGGGGTTGACGGCAATGAGCTCATGACCACAGGATTCACCGTCTTTGCTCATTTGGTTAGTAGGTTTGCTTTAGTTTTTAATGATTTAATCCATCAAATGTGAGACAGCCATTGTAGTATAAAAGTGGAATAACTCATTAACTTCTCGGCTAAGATGCCAGCTCAGGACACACATCCTGAGAAATTCGTGTACTATATTCCAAAGCAGAAAAGGCATATGCACATGACAATGCCTGATACATGGGCTTTGTACCCAATAGCTGGGATATATTTGTCCAGGAAACTATGTATTCATGCAGAGTTTTCCCCTATCACCATTACAGCTAGTGATCTATGTGGAGAGTTTGTTTTTTCCATCCTTATCATCTTAGATTCTACGGTGTGGGAAGCATTGGTTCTCACAGTTGTAATGCTTTGGCCTATGCTATGTTTTTAAGACTTCAAAACATTGTGTATAAATTTGACTATTTTAACCAGGAGTTTGAATATTTGAATATTTTATCTTTATTATACTTTCTTGATTGCATTAAATGACAATTTGATGTTAATCATTCATATATTTATAGAAATCAGAGGACATATTTTTGTTATGCTATTATTAAATAAATGCACCCTAGAACATGTACCATCTAATAAAATAAAATATACAAATACTTCTTAATTATGGATGATTGATACCAGAAAGTGAAATAAGGCCAAACTGAGGGTACAGTGTACATGACATAAATTCAGTGCAAGAGAAATTAAATCTGCACTAAAATGGCAAGAGAAAAATATAGAACAGTTGGGAAGATGGGACAAATGAAGAATATTTCAGATGGATAAAGAGAAAAGACAGAAAATACTTTTTCCATTGTTTGTACCCAAGCTTTGTCAGATATATAGATGATGGGTTTTACAAATAGAATTTCAATCTCTATGTGTTAACCAAGTTTTCTGTACAAATCCTTTACAATATTCTACCCTGATATGAAGTTAATACCAAATAGAGTATCATTTATGGAGCAACAATGGATCCAACACAGTTTTTCTCTCCTCTAAATAGTCTGTGAGCTTAAGCAGCTCTATTATAATGCAAATAAGATTATTATAGTAATTTTGGATGAATATTTTCAAAAGCAGTTATGGCCTGTCAATAATGTTTATGATTACCCCAAATGCTTTAATGGCTCTCTTGAGATGCCAAAATGCAAGGACAAATAAACAGCTTTTAGAATAGACATTAGTGAAAGAAAATAAAATCCTTTTAGTAGCTTGCATTGTATAAGTTCTTCAGCTTTTTTAGGGATTCTTCAGGATCAAGAAAAGCAGTAAATATTTATCAACATTATTTTAAAAATCCTTCCATCTTTTTCTTTGATCTTGACATATATGAGGAAGAGGATTATTAAATCTATTTAAGGCAGTGCTTTGAATAGGAATTAGAATTAATTGATGATATTAATTGATAATATCATTACCAATACAAGTGAGAAAATCTACATGATATGCTTGCATAATTTGCTGTGGATTCCCAAAATATTTGTAAAAAATTAAAATAGAAGTGAAATTTAGTGGTTACTGGCAGTTTAAATGAAATATAGGACATTTTATTTATTTTTTAAAAGATTTTATTTATTTATTTGACAGACAGAGATCACAAGTAGGCAGAGAAGCAGGCAGAGAAATAGGGGGAAGCAGGATCCCTGCTGAGCAGAGAGTGGGATGCGGGGCTTGATCCCAGGACCCTGGGATCATGACTGAGTGGAAGGCAGGGGCTTTAACCCACTGAGCCATGCAGGCTCCCCAATATAGGATATTTTAATTTTTAAGTTAAATATAATAGAGACAAAATACTATTAATGTTTTTATAAAAATGTTTATGAAACATTGTTTATTGCAACATATTTTCAGTTAGAGTCACCCTAAAAAAAACATTTATGCATTAGTAAGTTATTCTAAGAATGTGTTATTTAGCCCATCAGATAACTCATAGAGGAAGTAAAACAGTAAACATTATTTATATACAAAATGCTTTATGTATTTGAAAATATTTTACGTACTGGACAAATGTACTCTTGTAATAAACTTGAGATTTTATTTTCAATTAACCTAAACAAAATATATTAATATGATTTTTAAATCAGCTTTTATTTTCCTAACAAGTGTGATCTTATTTCCAGCATGCTATTTCACGCTTTTTTTTTCTCTCTCTCTCTTTTTTTTTTTATACAGATTCTTTTTTTTTTTTTTTTTAAGATTTTATTTATTTTTTTGACAGAGAGAGATCACAAGCAGGCAGAGAGAGAAAGGAGGAAGCAGGCTCCCTGCCAAGCAGAGAGCCCGATGCGGGACTTGATCTCAGGACACTGAGATCATGACCTGAGCCGAAGGCAGAGGCTTAACCCACTGAGCCACTCAGGCGCCCTCTCTCTCTTTTTTAAAGATTTTATGTATGTATGTGTGTATGTATATGTGTATATGTGCATTTGAAAGAGAGAGAGGAAGAGCATGTTGGGTATGGGGAAGGGGCAGTGGGGGAAGGGGAGGGACAAGCAGCCTCCAGGCTCTGTGCAGAGCCCTTAATGGGGTTTGATCTCATGACCCTGAGATAACGACTTTAGCTGAAACCAAGACTCCATTGCTTAGCCAGCTGAGACACCCAGGCACCCCTGACACTTTCTCTTTTTAAACATTTCTCGGTGTGGCTTTATGTTTGTACATTTTCTGTATTGGATTCTCAAATTCATGTATTAATATAAACTGCCTAGATTTTTTTTTTTGTAGGTTAAATTGTTGCTAGTTATGGTAGATAAAGACATTAAACCAATATTCAGTAATTGATACAAAAAAAGCAGACCTAAAATAATTGCATTGAAAATTCTCATATTAAAAAATATTACAGGGTGCCTGGGTAGCTCCCCTTCGGCTCAGGACATGATCTCAGGGTTCTGGGATCGAGTCCCGCATCAGGCTCTCTGCTCAGCAGGGAGCCTGCTTCCCTTCCTCTCTCTGCCTGTCTCTCTGCCTACTTGTGATCTCTCTCTGTCAAATAAATAAATTAAATCTTTAAAAAAAATTACACATCAAACATCAATATCTTGCTAACTGGAATTTATAAGGTACAAACCTGAAACAAAGATGTGGCAAATAAATATAAAAATTGAAGCCAAGAATCATTCCCTTAAACTGATATTTTATAATAGAATAAAATGTACATATCTGTTATAATTTCAAAAATGTATTGCAGTAATTTTTTAACATTAAAATGAATGGAGTAAAGGCTCCAAGTATACAAAATTGGGGAGGATATTTTCTTTTATTTAGTATTACTAGTTATATATTTAATAACTCTGTGAAGTAAAATATGAATGATATTAAATATATATCTTAAAAGTTTAGATTGTTAAGCCATATCAACCACACTTATTAGCCTATCACACATATATATTTTATTTATTTATTGTCAACACATATATATTTTAAAATAACATAGGCTATTTACAAAAATAATTCCATACAGGGTCACAAAGGAAAAAAATCTGGGTGTTCCAAAAAAATAAATTCTACTTGAATCATTCTCTCACAATAATAAAAATTGAGAAATAGCTGCAAATATTAGTACAAATTTAAAAAGAAACATAAAGATCAAACCCAAAGAGATAAAAATCCACAAAGAATGAGCATATATTTGAGTCTTATTTTTCTTGGAAAAGGAGAGGATCAGACTAGATATCTGTTTCCAACATTGGGAAAAATTATATAAAGTGAGGGAAGCTGATTAGAATGAGTTGATATGATTGGGCATTCTTGTTGAGATATTGCTGTTATTGCACACACACAAATAAGAGAGGTGCACAGAGAGGGACAGTGTGACCTTATGGGTGGTGGCAACTACAGCATTGCGGTTGGTGTCTGTTGTGTTGGTCCCATAGTGAGTTTAGAGAGCTATACTTGAGAAGCAAACTTAAGCACAGACCTTGGGTGAGAATGACGTGGTTTCAGTTTGGTGGAAACTATCCTGTATCCTATCCTGTATTCTATCAGGAACATTAGGAAATTGCTCATGTCTGAAAGTGTCTTCATTGAAAATTCTACATATTCAGATAAAATGACTCGTCCAGATCAAAGATTGCCAGACAGGATTGATGGTAAGTACATTGTGTTAGACTTTTGTAGAAATGAAAACTACAGATTTAGACCCCAAAGTACTACAAAGAATGATCAGATACAGGTTATTAAACAACCACGTTAAAAATGTATAAAGAATTTTTTGTAATCTCCTAGATGAGCAAATAATGATACAATCTTACTAGTGAAAAGAAATTTAATAAGCAACCACATGAGTCTTCTAGAAGTGAGTGGGGGGAAATTGGAGGGGGAGACAAACCATAAAAGACTGTGTACTCTGAGAAACAAACTGAGGGCTTTTTGAGGGGTGGGAGGTTGAATGAGCTTGGTGATGGGTCACTGGGTGTGGTGCATAAACAATGAATTTTGGAACACTGAAAAAAATTAAATTAAATTAAGTTAAATTTAAAAAATGTTGCAATTTAAAAAAATGTACTAAGTACAAGACAGAATTAATGAACTAAAATATCGATCACAACAATCTCCCTAGAAAGCATTCCAGAAACACAAAGAGTATTCACTAATTTATGTGCAAAACTGTCATCTCATAAGTTAAGTGGGCTTATAATTGATATTAACACTTGATGGGGAAAAACTTTTTCTTCTCTTGTCAGAGTATTCTTGGATTCCTTTCAGTTTTTTCAAGATTATTTATTTATTTGAGAGAGAAAGAGAGAGAGGGAAAAAGAGAGAGATAGAGCGCACAAGTAGGGTGAGGGGCAGAGGGAGAAGCAGGTTCTCTGCTGAGTAGGAAAGGGACTGAATAGGGACTGAGTAGGGAAGGGACTGAGTAGGGACTGAGTAGTGGGGCTCAGTCCCAGGACTTCAGGATCATGACCTGAGCCAAGGCAGATGCCCAACTGACTGAGCCATCCAGGCATCCCTCTTTTCAATTTTTTATTTCATATTATTTATCATATAATTTTCAAGTTTTATTTTAAAATGTTTACATCATGTCAATTGAGAAAATGAAAAATTGGTAGATTAATTTATTATTATTATTATTATTTTTTAAAGATTTTATTTATTTATTTGTTAGAGAGAGAGAGAGAACACAGGCAGACAGAGAGGCAGGCAGAGGCAGAGGGAGAAGCAGTCTCCCTGCCAAGCAAGGAGACGGATGTGGGACTCGATCCCAGGATGCTGGGATCATGACCTGAGCCGAAGGCAGCCGCTTAACCAACTGAGCCACCCAGGCGTCCCGGGAGATTAATTTAAAGGAAATTAACTTCTTTACAATATTAAATTGTCTTCTCCAGTAACACATCATTTTAGCAACTTCAGTTTCTGATAAATTTATATAATATTTTCCTTTAGGTGTTATTGGGTTTTACTAATATTATATTTTTATTGTATTTTTACTAATACTATATTCTTATTTGGGATAAAGTAAAATTTTAACAATTAGATTCTGTAACTGCTTGCTGTTGAAATGGAAACAATTAATGTTTTCTTTTTTTAGCATTTATCTTGTATCTGGCCACCAACTTAACAGTCTCTTTGATTTTAAATAAGCAGAACTTTCTTCTCTGACCTTGAGTGAGAAGACAAAATTGATTTTTCTTATACATTTCAAATATTATTTATTTGGAAATGCTTTTCATCCAAAAAGAGAAGATAATGTATAATTATATATCACAGTATAGATTTTCAAAGCATATTTGCTATTATTATACCCTTCCCAAGGTGTACATATGTGTATAATTCTAGTATTTTGACCTTTTGGTAATTACAATTATTACTAATATAGAGTGACACACACTCATTTGTTTGTCAAAATAATTCAATTTTTCAGATAATAAAGCTGAATCAGAGAGTCAAATTTTGCAAAGTCACATTTAGGAAGTAATGAAATCAGAATTCTAACTCCACAGCTTTTATATTCAAGCGCTAGAACTCTTAACTACTATTAAAAAAAAACTTAAAGTTAATTACTATAATATACTATTCTAATAACTACTACATGAAATATGCTTAACCAAAATTTTACTATAATATTCTTATGTAATAAAACACATCAAGACCAATTTTCTCAAGTGGTCTTTGACTTTTCATTTAGGCTATACTAAACACTAATGCTTTCCTTAACTTCAGTAACTCTGTGTTAGATTCATGTATTAATCCATTGGTTCTGCTCAAAGTTCTATGACTTTTTTTTTTCACTAGCTTTGTTAAACTGATGTCAGAAATTGAACTAATGCCTAGTTGGGTTTGTCTTCAACCTGTATAGTCTTAGAGACAGTTTGTTTAAAAGTATAGAGAATATATGCTCATATATTAGCAGTTTATTTACTTTTAGAAATTTCTAAGGTTCTTATTTGTTAGATCATTAGGAGTTATAATTTTATCCTGTAGTGATACAATAGGTATCCCTCCCTCCTTTCCTTTTCCTTCCTTCTTCCCTCACTCCCTTCCTTCCTTCCTTCCTCAAACTCAAAACCTCTTGGGACTCTCTTACAAGAGTAAAAAATAGGAAGGTGAGGTAAATAATAGTTATGGAATGCTACTAAATTCAAATCATTTTCTTTCCTTTTTAAAAATTTTTATTTATTTATTTGACAGACAGAGATCACAAGTAGGCACAAAGGCAGGCCGAGAGAGAGGAAGGGAAGCAAGCTCCCTGCTGAGCAGAGATTCCCAAAGTGGGGCTCGATTCCAGAACCCCAGGATCATGACCTGAGCCGAAGGCAGAGGCTTTAACCCACTGAGCCACCCAGGCACACCCTTAACTCATTTTCAAAACAACTTAGCAAAATGTGTACTTTAAGTCTCAAAAAGTTAAAAAAAAAATTGTGGAAGTAAAAACGAAAACCAAGAATAACTACCAAGTTAGGGATTTTACTTTTCGTTTCCCAATGTCATTCTCTTCTACCATTCTATTCCACCTCCTTAGGGTGAGAGGAACAAAAAAGGGGTTAGGAACAAGTTACACAATTCAGAATCATTGACTTAGGAGAATTCTCTGAGGAGATCTTTCCCATGGAAAAATTGGACAGAGACAGAGCATTGGCATAGAATCTTAGCGGGTTCATCACCTAGTGGCTTGTTGACCTGTGGTATTGCATGAGTGCAACTTATAGTGACTTTTAAATGCAAATTTTCTCTTCTTTTTGAGGCTATCGGGGACATGCTCAGGGTGATTTTATATAATAAGAATATTATTAGCTCTTTCTGCCTGCGATAGAATTTCAAATAGGGAAATTTCATTTTCCAGCCTCCACTCTTCTCGGTCATATTTGTCCTCAATACTCTTTCTTCTTTCAATATTTCCATTATGTCAACAGAAAAAGACAATTAACTAATTCTTAAATGATAATTATGAGTCAGAAAAAGATCTTATTTTAGGATTACATGAATTCTATGTGTGTGTGTGTGTGTGTGCAAAGATCATGTAAACATGGGCATGGCTTCCCACTGCAATTTAATTGTTTAAAAACATTAAACAATGTTGCCTATGATGCCTAGATCATATGGTTCCTGTTCATCTTTCCAAATGCAACATTTCTCATAAATTGTACCCCTACTTCTGTTACCTACCTGTTCTATAAACTTTCTATTAGTTCCTAGTAAATATTAGGGTCCTTTTCCATCCCTGGTTTTGATTATGACTCCTTACTACCTATCAGACCTTAATTTAAATATCACCTTGATGAGGACAATCACAACCAACCAATCTGAAGTTCTTCCTGCTAGTCTCAATGCCAGTGTCCTACTTTTATTTCTTTGTTTTCCACTGGAGAATTCTGTATACTCTCTGTTTATATATTTACTTTTATATAAAGCTTCCCAGTAAGGCCAGTGCCATTATGACACAGACCTTGTCCATCTCGGACAACTGTAAGCTGAATACATGACATTAGACCTAATGCTTAGTGGTTCCTAATGAAGATTTGTTGAATTAATAAATTAAAATAGAAAACATGAAATTTTAAAGCATCGTGGTAAAGACACTATTTAGTTGGGTACTCATTTATCCCAACTCTTCAATTTACACTACAAAAGTAACTATTTGAAAATGGCAATTTTGGAGTATTTTATGACATAATTTTACAGTTTTCATTTCTTCCATAAATTTAAAGAAAAAAGAAATCAACATTCTCAAAAAGGGAGAGTACTTTAAATTACTCAGGTTAATTTTCTAACTGGAAATTTCAGAAGCAAAACAACCAATTTAGAATATCCGTAAATATGTCCCCTGTCCCATACACATCTGAAACTACATTCAAGGTCATGCTACTAGTTCTGACTGTATAGGTCATATGAACATAGACATTTGTCATTTAGTATAGACAACATTATCTAACTGAACCGATGAAGCTGCAAATACAGATAATTGAAGTTTTAATTACAGTGTTGTGGTACTTAAACAGAATTAACTGTAACCTAGGAAACCATTGACATTTAGATAAGAGAGACAATCAACTCTACAGTGTAAGAAATCATGGGAGTAAAATTTATCTTAAGAAGAAAAACAGAAGTAGGAAGTTATAAATAGAAATTACAAATTGAACACAGACATAAGCAACCTTTGATTCAGTGTGTAGGGGAGAGAGGGTGGCTTTAAAAACATAAATTTCTGAAGAAATTTATAAATATTATGGATTTTTCTACTATAGTTTGCATTTTGCCCAAACTCTTCTTTCTTGGATAGGAAAGGAAGAAGCTAAAGTACCTGTCTAAAACAGACCAGTGATTTGGGTCTAATTCTAATTTTCTTTTTTTTTTTTTTTAATTTATTCATTTGACAGGGAGAGAGATCACAAGTAGGCAGAGAGGCAGGCAGAGACAGAGAGAGAGGGAAGCAGGCTCCCTGCTGAGCAGAGAGCCCAATGTAGGGCTCGATCCCAGGACCTTGGGACCATGACCTGAGCCGAAGGCAGAGGCCTTAAACCACTGAGCCACCCAGGTGCCCCTGGGTCTAATTCTAAACTCAACCTCTTCTAGTTCTGGTACCTTGAGGATGTGATTAAATACTTTAAATATCAGTTTTCCTCTACATAAAATATGGGTAACAGTACATATATATGAAGGTTTCTGGAAGGATTATAGGGGAAATAGGTTTAGAAGTTCTTACACACATTTTGTTTCAAAGGATGATAACTATTAAAACATTCTAGCACAATTACACTGTTTATTTTGTTAATGTTCACAACCTTGCTCCTGAGAGATTTTTGGTGCATACATATATATTTTTGTCATCTAGGCCAAGACAGATTCTTGCATTGTATACATTAGGGACCATTGTAAAACTTCTTATTGACTTCCTCATCTCAGTTCTAAGATTTGTTTTTTACTTTTCACCCATGTCCTTTCTTGTATGACCCCTTGATTCTTTTTTTGTTTTGTTTTGTTTTTTGAGCCCTTGATTTCTTTTAAGGTTTTATTTATTTATTCATTTGTCAGAGAGAGGCACAGCGAGAGAGGGAACACAAACAGGGGGAGTGAGAGAGGGAGAAACAGGCTTCCCGCTGAGCAGGGAGCCCAATGTGGGGGGACGCTGGGATCATGACCTGGGCTGAAGGCAGACGCTTAACGACTGAGCCACCCAAGAGCCCTGAGCCCTTGATTCTTAAACAGAATTCTTATTCTATATTTCTAATTAAATTTTCTATACTGACAAGGTAAACTTAAAAAAATTCAGTGTCATCTTTATGTTTACGAGTTATTTTAAAAAGAATGAAAAATGGAACAAAATATAAAATGGAATGATGGGTGGATAGTGGATTTATGGACATATGGCTAGAAGCAAGTATGGTAAAATGTTAATTATGAAATATACATGTCAGATACATATATCTTCATTGCAATTTTTAAAAAATCTTTCTGTATATTTCAATATTTTCATAATAAAATGATAGGTGAAAAAGTCACCTTTTAATCCTTCCTATAATTCATGAATTTACCCCATGTGTATGTCCAAAAAACTGTTTCCTCAGACATGTTATTTTGGTTTTTTTCTCTTGCAGTTGAAAAGGAAAGAGGATGGTTATAACTATGGAAAGATATAGAACCTTCATGATTCCTATTGCTGTGTACTTCCTTGTCCCTATATTAAACTACACTTAGTGCACGCAATAACCCAGCTGCTTGCTTTAGGAAGTACCTGCCCTGAAAGGCAAAACTGCAAGCAATCTTAATATATTACTTTCCAAGATTAAAACTTGGTAGTAAGGACTTGCAAAGACCTTTGAGTTTCCCTGCCTACCAATTCAAAGCTATTATTGTCATAAACTCTAATCCCAACCAGTTTACTTCCTTACGAAATCTACCTTAAAGTCCCTTTACCCATATCCTAAAATTCTATAAATCCTTGCCTAAGAATCTGCCAACGTGGTTTTCTCCCTTACTGCAATAAATTTAAGAAACTAAGTTTTTCAAGGTCAATAGGTTTGTTTGTTTATTACTTTTAGACGACTAGAAAAGTTAGGCAGTGTGTTCTGGGAAATTATTACATTATTAAATTTACCTTATTTTGAGCATTTATTCAGCAATGCACTTGAAACTCTGTCAAGTTCAAGAAGCTGATAAAGATTCTGGGGACGCCTGGTGGTTCAGTTGGTTAAGAAGCTGCCTTCGGCTCAGGTCATGATACCAGCGTCCTGGGATCGAGTCCCACATCGGGCTCCTTGCTCGGCAGGGAGCCTGCTTCTCCCTCTGCCTCTCTGCCTGTGCTCACTCTCTCTCTCTAACTAATAAATAAATAAAATCTTTAAAAAAATCATTAAAAAAAAAGATTCTGGAAAATATGTTGGTGTTTTCTTTGTGAACTCTAGAATTAAGATTATATTTTGGAAATAACCA